>JAYJMR010000330.1:0-22185 GCA_037074705.1 Zhengitettix transpicula
AAGATTTTAGAAGTGCTGGTTTGAGTAATTTTTATAAAGAACGAGTCATTTATTATGAAATAAGACTTTGTTATTTGAAGATTCTTGGTTGGTGAAATTCCAAACTTGTTGTCGAAACGTCGAAATATTACGATATATTAATTAGTATTAATAGATTAAGATTTTAGAAGTGCTGGTTTGAGTAATTTTTATAAAGAACGAGTCATTTATTATGAAATAAGACTTTGTTATTTGAAGATTCTTGGTTGGTGAAATTCCAAACTTGTTGTCGAAACGTCGAAATATTACGATATATTAATTATTATTAATAGATAAAGATTTTAAAAGTGCAGGTTTGACTAATTTTTATAAAGAACGAGTCATTTATTATGAAATAAGTCTTTGTTATTTGAAGATTCTGGGTTGGTGAAATTCCAAACTTGTCGTCGAAACGTCGAAATATTACGATATATTAATTAATATTAATAGATTAAGATTTTAGAAGTGCAGGTTTGACTAATTTTTATAAAGAACGAGTCATTTATTATGAAATAAGACTTTGTTATTTGAAGATTCTTGTTGGTGAAATTCCAAACTTGTCGTCGAAACGTCGAAATATTACGATATATTAATTAATATTAATAGATTAAAATTTTTGAAGTGCAGGTTTGACTAATTTTTATAAAGAACGAGTCATTTATTATGAAATAAGACTTTGTTATTTGAAGATTCTTGGTTGGTGAAATTCCAAACTTGTCGTCGAAACGTCGAAATATTGGGATATATTAATTAATATTAATAGATTAAGATTTTAAAAGTGCAGGTTTGACTAATTTTTATAAAGAACGAGTCATTTATTATGAAATAAGACTTTGTTATTTGAAGATTCTTGGTTGGTGAAATTCCAAACTTGTTGTCGAAACGTCGAAATATTACGATATATTACATAGTATTAATAGATTAAGATTTTAGAAGTGCTGGTTTGAGTAATTTTTATAAAGAACGTATCATTTATTATGAAATAAGACTTTGTTTTTTGAAGATTCTTGGTTGGTGAAATTCCAAACTTGTTGTCGAAACGTCGAAATATTACGATATATTAATTAGTATTAATAGATTAAGATTTTAGAAGTGCTGGTTTGAGTAATTTTTATAAAGAACGAGTCATTTATTATGAAATAAGACTTTGTTATTTGAAGATTCTTGGTTGGTGAAATTCCAAACTTGTTGTCGAAACGTCGAAATATTACGATATATTAATTAGTATTAATAGATTAAGATTTAAAAGTGCAGGGTTGACTAATTTTTATAAAGAACGAGTCATTTATTATGAAATAAGACTTTGTTATTTGAAGATTCTTGGTTGGTGAAATTCCAAACTTGTTGTCAAAACGTCGAAATATTACGATATATTAATTAGTATTAATATATTAAGATTTTAGAAGTGCTGGTTTGAGTAATTTTTATAAAGAACGAGTCATTTATTATGAAATAAGACTTTGTTATTTGAAGATTCTTAGTTGGTGAAATTCCAAACTTGTCGTCGAAACGTCGAAATATTGGGATATATTAATAATTATTAATAGATTAAGATTTTAGAAGGCAGGTTTGAGTAATTTTTATAAAGAACGTATCATTTATTATGAAATAAGACTTTGTTATTTGAAGATTCTTGGTTGGTGAAATTCCAAACTTGTCGTCGAAACGTCGAAATATTACGATATATTAATTAAAATTAATAGATTAAGATTTTAGAAGTGCAGGTTTGAGTAATTTTTATAAAGAACGAGTCATTTATTATGAAATAAGACTTTGTTATTTGAAGATTCTTGGTTGGTGAAATTCCAAACTTGTCGTCGAAACGTCGAAATATTGGGATATATTAATAATTATTAATAGATTAAGATTTTAGAAGTGCAGGTTTGAGTAATTTTTATAAAGAACGTATCATTTATTATGAAATAAGACTTTGTTATTTTTAGTTTCTTGGTTGGTGAAATTCCAAACTTGTCGTCGAAACGTCGAAATATTACGATATATTAATTAATATTAATGGATTAAGATTTTAGAAGTGCTGGTTTGAGTAATTTTTATAAAGAACGAGTCATTTATTATGAAATAAGACTTTGTTATTTGAAGATTCTTGGTTGGTGAAATTCCAAACTTGTCGTCGAAACGTCGAAATATTACGATATATTAATTAATATTAAAAGATTAAGATTTTAGAAGTGCAGGTTTGAGTAATTTTTATAAAGAACGAGTCATTTATTATGAAATAAGACTTTGTTATTTGAAGATTCTTGGTTGGTGAAATTCCAAACTTGTCGTCGAAACGTCGAAATATTACGATATATTAATTAATATTAATGGATTAAGATTTTAGAAGTGCAGGTTTGAGTAATTTTTATAAAGAACGAGTCATTTATTATGAAATAAGACTTTGTTATTTTTAGTTTCTTGGTTGGTGAAATTCCAAACTTGTCGTCGAAACGTCGAAATATTACGATATATTAATTAATATTAATGGATTAAGATTTTAGAAGTGCTGGTTTGAGTAATTTTTATAAAGAACGAGTCATTTATTATGAAATAAGACTTTGTTATTTGAAGATTCTTGGTTGGTGAAATTCCAAACTTGTCGTCGAAACGTCGAAATATTACGATATATTAATTAATATTAATGGATTAAGATTTTAGAAGTGCTGGTTTGAGTAATTTTTATAAAGAACGAGTCATTTATTATGAAATAAGACTTTGTTATTTGAAGATTCTTGGTTGGTGAAATTCCAAACTTGTCTTCGAAACGTCGAAATATTACGATATATTAATTAATATTAATAGATTAAGATTTTAGAAGTGAAGGTTTGAGTAATTTTTATAAAGAACGAATCATTTATTATTAAATAAGACTTTGTTATTTAAAGATTCTTGGTTTGTGAAATTCCAAACTTGTCTTCGAAACGTCGATATATTGGGATATATTAATTAATATTAATGAATTAAGATTTTAGAAGTGCAGGTTTGACTAATTTTTATAAAGAACGAGTCATTTATTATGAAATAAGACTTTGTTATTTGAAGATTCTTGGTTGGTGAAATTCCAAACTTGTTTTCGAAACGTCGAAATATTGGGATATATTAATTAATATTAATGAATTAAGATTTTAGAAGTGCAGGTTTGAGTAATTTTTATAAAGAACGAATCATTTATTATTAAATAAGACTTTGTTATTTGAAGATTCTTGGTTGGTGAAATTCCAAACTTGTCTTCGAAACGTCGAAATATTGGGATATATTAATTAATATTAATGAATTAAGATTTTAGAAGTGCAGGTTTGACTAATTTTTATAAAGAACGAGTCATTTATTATGAAATAAGACTTTGTTATTTGAAGATTCTTGGTTGGTGAAATTCCAAACTTGTCTTCGAAACGTCGAAATATTGGGATATATTAATTAATATTAATGAATTAAGATTTTAGAAGTGCAGGTTTGACTAATTTTTATAAAGAACGAGTCATTTATTATTAAATAAGACTTTGTTATTTGAAGATTCTTGGTTGGTGAAATTCCAAACTTGTCTTCGAAACGTCGAAATATTGGGATATATTAATTAATATTAATGAATTAAGATTTTAGAAGTGCAGGTTTGACTAATTTTTATAAAGAACGAGTCATTTATTATTAAATAAGACTTTGTTATTTGAAGATTCTTGGTTGGTTAAATTCCAAACTTGTCTTCGAAACGTCGAAATATTGGGATATATTAATTAATATTAATGAATTAAGATTTTAGAAGTGCAGGTTTGACTAATTTTTATAAAGAACGAGTCATTTATTATGAAATAAGACTTTGTTATTTGAAGATTCTTGGTTGGTGAAATTCCAAACTTGTCTTTGAAACGTCGAAATATTGGGATATATTAATTAATATTAATGAATTAAGATTTTAGAAGTGCAGGTTTGACTAATTTTTATAAAGAACGAGTCATTTATTATGAAATAAGACTTTGTTATTTGAAGATTCTTGGTTGGTGAAATTCCAAACTTGTCTTCGAAACGTCGAAATATTGGGATATATTAATTAATATTAATGAATTAAGATTTTAGAAGTGCAGGTTTGACTAATTTTTATAAAGAACGAATCATTTATTATTAAATAAGACTTTGTTATTTGAAGATTCTTGGTTGGTGAAATTCCAAACTTGTCTTCGAAACGTCGAAATATTGGGATATATTAATTAATATTAATGAATTAAGATTTTAGAAGTGCAGGTTTGACTAATTTTTATAAAGAACGAGTCATTTATTATGAAATAAGACTTTGTTATTTGAAGATTCTTGGTTGGTGAAATTCCAAACTTGTCTTCGAAACGTCGAAATATTGGGATATATTAATTAATATTAATGAATTAAGATTTTAGAAGTGCAGGTTTGACTAATTTTTATAAAGAACGAGTCATTTATTATTAAATAAGACTTTGTTATTTGAAGATTCTTGGTTGGTTAAATTCCAAACTTGTCTTCGAAACGTCGAAATATTGGGATATATTAATTAATATTAATGAATTAAGATTTTAGAAGTGCAGGTTTGAGTAATTTTTATAAAGAACGAATCATTTATTAATTAATAAGACTTTGTTATTTGAAGATTCTTGGTTGGTGAAATTCCAAACTTGTCTTCGAAACGTCGAAATATTGGGATATATTAATTAATATTAATGAATTAAGATTTTAGAAGTGCAGGTTTGACTAATTTTTATAAAGAACGAGTCATTTATTATGAAATAAGACTTTGTTATTTGAAGATTCTTGGTTGGTGAAATTCCAAACTTGTCTTCGAAACGTCGAAATATTGGGATATATTAATTAATATTAATGAATTAAGATTTTAGAAGTGCAGGTTTGAGTAATTTTTATAAAGAACGAATCATTTATTATTAAATAAGACTTTGTTATTTGAAGATTCTTGGTTGGTGAAATTCCAAACTTGTCTTCGAAACGTCGAAATATTGGGATAAATTAATTAATATTAATGAATTAAGATTTTAGAAGTGCAGGTTTGACTAATTTTTATAAAGAACGAGTCATTTATTATGAAATAAGACTTTGTTATTTGAAGATTCTTGGTTGGTGAAATTCCAAACTTGTCTTCGAAACGTCGAAATATTGGGATATATTAATTAATATTAATGAAAAAGATTTTAGAAGTGCAGGTTTGACTAATTTTTATAAAGAACGAGTCATTTATTATGAAATAAGACTTTGTTATTTGAAGATTCTTGGTTGGTGAAATTCCAAACTTGTCTTCGAAACGTCGAAATATTGGGATATATTAATTAATATTAATGAATTAAGATTTTAGAAGTGCAGGTTTGACTAATTTTTATAAAGAACGAGTCATTTATTATGAAATAAGACTTTGTTATTTGAAGATTCTTGGTTGGTGAAATTCCAAACTTGTCTTCGAAACGTCGAAATATTGGGATATATTAATTAATATTAATGAATTAAGATTTTAGAAGTGCAGGTTTGAGTAATTTTTATAAAGAACGAATCATTTATTAATTAATAAGACTTTGTTATTTGAAGATTCTTGGTTGGTGAAATTCCAAACTTGTCTTCGAAACGTCGAAATATTGGGATATATTAATTAATATTAATGAATTAAGATTTTAGAAGTGCAGGTTTGACTAATTTTTATAAAGAACGAGTCATTTATTATGAAATAAGACTTTGTTATTTGAAGATTCTTGGTTGGTGAAATTCCAAACTTGTCTTCGAAACGTCGAAATATTGGGATATATTAATTAATATTAATGAATTAAGATTTTAGAAGTGCAGGTTTGAGTAATTTTTATAAAGAACGAATCATTTATTATTAAATAAGACTTTGTTATTTGAAGATTCTTGGTTGGTGAAATCCAAACTTGTCTTCGAAACGTCGAAATATTGGGATAAATTAATTAATATTAATGAATTAAGATTTTAGAAGTGCAGGTTTGACTAATTTTTATAAAGAACGAGTCATTTATTATGAAATAAGACTTTGTTATTTGAAGATTCTTGGTTGGTGAAATTCCAAACTTGTCTTCGAAACGTCGAAATATTGGGATATATTAATTAATATTAATGAAAAAGATTTTAGAAGTGCAGGTTTGACTAATTTTTATAAAGAACGAGTCATTTATTATGAAATAAGACTTTGTTATTTGAAGATTCTTGGTTGGTGAAATTCCAAACTTGTCTTCGAAACGTCGAAATATTGGGATATATTAATTAATATTAATGAATTAAGATTTTAGAAGTGCAGGTTTGACTAATTTTTATAAAGAACGAGTCATTTATTATGAAATAAGACTTTGTTATTTGAAGATTCTTGGTTGGTGAAATTCCAAACTTGTCTTCGAAACGTCGAAATATTGGGATATATTAATTAATATTAATGAATTAAGATTTTAGAAGTGCAGGTTTGACTAATTTTTATAAAGAACGAGTCATTTATTATGAAATAAGACTTTGTTATTTGAAGATTCTTGGTTGGTGAAATTCCAAACTTGTCTTCGAAACGTCGAAATATTGGGATATATTAATTAATATTAATGAATTAAGATTTTAGAAGTGCAGGTTTGACTAATTTTTATAAAGAACGAGTCATTTATTATGAAATAAGACTTTGTTATTTGAAGATTCTTGGTTGGTGAAATTCCAAACTTGTCGTCGAAACGTCGAAATATTACGATATATTAATTAATATTAATAGATTAAGATTTTAGAAGTGCAGGTTTGAGTAATTTTCATAAAGAACGTATCATTTATTATGAAATAAGACTTTGTTATTTGAAGATTCTTGGTTGGTGAAATTCCAAACTTGTCTTCGAAACGTCGAAATATTGGGATATATTAATTAATATTAATGAATTAAGATTTTAGAAGTGCAGGTTTGACTAATTTTTATAAAGAACGAATCATTTATTATGAAATAAGACTTTGTTATTTGAAGATTCTTGGTTGGTGAAATTCCAAACTTGTCGTCGAAACGTCGAAATATTGGGATATATTAATTAATATTAATGAATTAAGATATATTAATTAATATTAATAGATTAAGATTTTAGAAGTGCAGGTTTGACTAATTTTTATAAAGAACGAGTCATTTATTATTAAATAAGACTTTGTTATTTGAAGATTCTTGGTTGGTTAAATTCCAAACTTGTCTTCGAAACGTCGAAATATTGGGATATATTAATTAATATTAATGAATTAAGATTTTAGAAGTGCAGGTTTGACTAATTTTTATAAAGAACGAGTCATTTATTATGAAATAAGACTTTGTTATTTGAAGATTCTTGGTTGGTGAAATTCCAAACTTGTCTTTGAAACGTCGAAATATTGGGATATATTAATTAATATTAATGAATTAAGATTTTAGAAGTGCAGGTTTGACTAATTTTTATAAAGAACGAGTCATTTATTATGAAATAAGACTTTGTTATTTGAAGATTCTTGGTTGGTGAAATTCCAAACTTGTCTTCGAAACGTCGAAATATTGGGATATATTAATTAATATTAATGAATTAAGATTTTAGAAGTGCAGGTTTGACTAATTTTTATAAAGAACGAATCATTTATTATTAAATAAGACTTTGTTATTTGAAGATTCTTGGTTGGTGAAATTCCAAACTTGTCTTCGAAACGTCGAAATATTGGGATATATTAATTAATATTAATGAATTAAGATTTTAGAAGTGCAGGTTTGACTAATTTTTATAAAGAACGAGTCATTTATTATGAAATAAGACTTTGTTATTTGAAGATTCTTGGTTGGTGAAATTCCAAACTTGTCTTCGAAACGTCGAAATATTGGGATATATTAATTAATATTAATGAATTAAGATTTTAGAAGTGCAGGTTTGAGTAATTTTTATAAAGAACGAATCATTTATTAATTAATAAGACTTTGTTATTTGAAGATTCTTGGTTGGTGAAATTCCAAACTTGTCTTCGAAACGTCGAAATATTGGGATATATTAATTAATATTAATGAATTAAGATTTTAGAAGTGCAGGTTTGACTAATTTTTATAAAGAACGAGTCATTTATTATGAAATAAGACTTTGTTATTTGAAGATTCTTGGTTGGTGAAATTCCAAACTTGTCTTCGAAACGTCGAAATATTGGGATATATTAATTAATATTAATGAATTAAGATTTTAGAAGTGCAGGTTTGAGTAATTTTTATAAAGAACGAATCATTTATTATTAAATAAGACTTTGTTATTTGAAGATTCTTGGTTGGTGAAATTCCAAACTTGTCTTCGAAACGTCGAAATATTGGGATAAATTAATTAATATTAATGAATTAAGATTTTAGAAGTGCAGGTTTGACTAATTTTTATAAAGAACGAGTCATTTATTATGAAATAAGACTTTGTTATTTGAAGATTCTTGGTTGGTGAAATTCCAAACTTGTCTTCGAAACGTCGAAATATTGGGATATATTAATTAATATTAATGAAAAAGATTTTAGAAGTGCAGGTTTGACTAATTTTTATAAAGAACGAGTCATTTATTATGAAATAAGACTTTGTTATTTGAAGATTCTTGGTTGGTGAAATTCCAAACTTGTCTTCGAAACGTCGAAATATTGGGATATATTAATTAATATTAATGAATTAAGATTTTAGAAGTGCAGGTTTGACTAATTTTTATAAAGAACGAGTCATTTATTATGAAATAAGACTTTGTTATTTGAAGATTCTTGGTTGGTGAAATTCCAAACTTGTCTTCGAAACGTCGAAATATTGGGATATATTAATTAATATTAATGAATTAAGATTTTAGAAGTGCAGGTTTGAGTAATTTTTATAAAGAACGAATCATTTATTAATTAATAAGACTTTGTTATTTGAAGATTCTTGGTTGGTGAAATTCCAAACTTGTCTTCGAAACGTCGAAATATTGGGATATATTAATTAATATTAATGAATTAAGATTTTAGAAGTGCAGGTTTGACTAATTTTTATAAAGAACGAGTCATTTATTATGAAATAAGACTTTGTTATTTGAAGATTCTTGGTTGGTGAAATTCCAAACTTGTCTTCGAAACGTCGAAATATTGGGATATATTAATTAATATTAATGAATTAAGATTTTAGAAGTGCAGGTTTGAGTAATTTTTATAAAGAACGAATCATTTATTATTAAATAAGACTTTGTTATTTGAAGATTCTTGGTTGGTGAAATTCCAAACTTGTCTTCGAAACGTCGAAATATTGGGATAAATTAATTAATATTAATGAATTAAGATTTTAGAAGTGCAGGTTTGACTAATTTTTATAAAGAACGAGTCATTTATTATGAAATAAGACTTTGTTATTTGAAGATTCTTGGTTGGTGAAATTCCAAACTTGTCTTCGAAACGTCGAAATATTGGGATATATTAATTAATATTAATGAAAAAGATTTTAGAAGTGCAGGTTTGACTAATTTTTATAAAGAACGAGTCATTTATTATGAAATAAGACTTTGTTATTTGAAGATTCTTGGTTGGTGAAATTCCAAACTTGTCTTCGAAACGTCGAAATATTGGGATATATTAATTAATATTAATGAATTAAGATTTTAGAAGTGCAGGTTTGACTAATTTTTATAAAGAACGAGTCATTTATTATGAAATAAGACTTTGTTATTTGAAGATTCTTGGTTGGTGAAATTCCAAACTTGTCTTCGAAACGTCGAAATATTGGGATATATTAATTAATATTAATGAATTAAGATTTTAGAAGTGCAGGTTTGACTAATTTTTATAAAGAACGAGTCATTTATTATGAAATAAGACTTTGTTATTTGAAGATTCTTGGTTGGTGAAATTCCAAACTTGTCTTCGAAACGTCGAAATATTGGGATATATTAATTAATATTAATGAATTAAGATTTTAGAAGTGCAGGTTTGACTAATTTTTATAAAGAACGAGTCATTTATTATGAAATAAGACTTTGTTATTTGAAGATTCTTGGTTGGTGAAATTCCAAACTTGTCGTCGAAACGTCGAAATATTACGATATATTAATTAATATTAATAGATTAAGATTTTAGAAGTGCAGGTTTGAGTAATTTTCATAAAGAACGTATCATTTATTATGAAATAAGACTTTGTTATTTGAAGATTCTTGGTTGGTGAAATTCCAAACTTGTCTTCGAAACGTCGAAATATTGGGATATATTAATTAATATTAATGAATTAAGATTTTAGAAGTGCAGGTTTGACTAATTTTTATAAAGAACGAATCATTTATTATGAAATAAGACTTTGTTATTTGAAGATTCTTGGTTGGTGAAATTCCAAACTTGTCGTCGAAACGTCGAAATATTGGGATATATTAATTAATATTAATGAATTAAGATATATTAATTAATATTAATAGATTAAGATTTTAGAAGTGCAGGTTTGAGTAATTTTCATAAAGAACGTATCATTTATTATGAAATAAGACTTTGTTATTTGAAGATTCTTGGTTGGTGAAATTCCAAACTTGTCTTCGAAACGTCGAAATATTGGGATATATTAATTAATATTAATGAATTAAGATTTTAGAAGTGCAGGTTTGAGTAATTTTTATAAAGAACGAATCATTTATTATGAAATAAGACTTTGTTATTTGAAGATTCTTGGTTGGTGAAATTCCAAACATGTCTTCGAAACGTCGAAATATTGGGATATATTAATTAATATTATTGAATTAAGATTTTAGAAGTGCAGGTTTGACTAATTTTTATAAAGAACGAGTCATTTATTATGAAATAAGACTTTGTTATTTGAAGATTCTTGGTTGGTGAAATTCCAAACTTGTCGTCGAAACGTCGAAATATTACGATATATTAATTAATCTTAATAGATTAAGATTTTAGAAGTGCAGGTTTGAGTAATTTTTATAAAGAACGTATCATTTATTATGAAATAAGACTTTGTTATTTGAAGATTCTTGGTTGGTGAAATTCCAAACTTGTCTTCGAAACGTCGAAATATTGGGATATATTAATTAATATTAATGAATTAAGATTTTAGAAGTGCAGGTTTGACTAATTTTTATAAAGAACGAGTCATTTATTATGTAATAAGACTTTGTTATTTGAAGATTCTTGGTTGGTGAAATTCCAAACTTGTCTTCGAAACGTCGAGATATTGGGATATATTAATTAATATTAATGAATTAAGATTTTAGAAGTGCAGGTTTGACTAATTTTTATAAAGAACGAGTCATTTATTATGAAATAAGACTTTGTTATTTGAAGGTTCTTGGTTGGTGAAATTCCAAACTTGTCTTCGAAACGTCGAATTATTGGGATATATTAATTAATATTAATGAATTAAGATTTTAGAAGTGCAGGTTTGAGTAATTTTTATAAAGAACGAGTCATTTATTATGAAATAAGACTTTGTTATTTGAAGATTCTTGGTTGGTGAAATTCCAAACTTGTCTTCGAAACGTCGAAATATTGGGATATATTAATTAATATTAATGAATTAAGATTTTAGAAGTGCAGGTTTGACTAATTTTTATAAAGAACGAGTCATTTATTATGAAATAAGACTTTGTTATTTGAAGATTCTTGGTTGGTGAAATTCCAAACTTGTCTTCGAAACGTCGAAATATTGGGATATATTAATTAATATTAATGAATTAAGATTTTAGAAGTGCAGGTTTGACTAATTTTTATAAAGAACGAATCATTTATTAATTAATAAGACTTTGTTATTTGAAGATTCTTGGTTGGTGAAATTCCAAACTTGTCTTCGAAACGTCGAAATATTGGGATATATTAATTAATATTAATAAATTAAGATTTTAGAAGTGCAGGTTTGACTAATTTTTATAAAGAACGAGTCATTTATTATGAAATAAGACTTTGTTTTTTGAAGATTCTTGGTTGGTGAAATTCCAAACTTGTCTTCGAAACGTCGAAATATTGGGATATATTAATTAATATTAATGAATTAAAATTTTAGAAGTGCAGGTTTGAGTAATTTTTATAAAGAACGAATCATTTATTAATTAATAAGACTTTGTTATTTGAAGATTCTTGGTTGGTGAAATTCCAAACTTGTCTTCGAAACGTCGAAATATTGGGATATATTAATTAATATTAATGAATTAATATTTTAGAAGTGCAGGTTTGACTAATTTTTATAAAGAACGAGTCATTTATTATGAAATAAGACTTTGTTATTTGAAGATTCTTGGTTGGTGAAATTCCAAACTTGTCTTCGAAACGTCGAAATATTGGGATATATTAATTAATATTAATGAATTAAGATTTTAGAAGTGCAGGTTTGACTAATTTTTATAAAGAACGAGTCATTTATTATGAAATAAGACTTTGTTATTTGAAGATTCTTGGTTGGAGAAATTCCAAACTTGTCTTCGAAACGTCGAAATATTGGGATATATTAATTTATATTAATGAATTAAGATTTTAGAAGTGCAGGTTTGACTAATTTTTATAAAGAACGAGTCATTTATTATGAAATAAGACTTTGTTATTTGAAGATTCTTGGTTGGTGAAATTCCAAACTTGTCTTTGAAACGTCGAAATATTGGGATATATTAATTAATATTAATGAATTAAGATTTTAGAAGTGCAGGTTTGACTAATTTTTATAAAGAACGAGTCATTTATTATGAAATAAGACTTTGTTATTTGAAGATTCTTGGTTGGTGAAATTCCAAACTTGTCTTCGAAACGTCGAAATATTGGGATATATTAATTAATATTAATGAATTAAGATTTTAGAAGTGCAGGTTTGACTAATTTTTATAAAGAACGAGTCATTTATTATGAAATAAGACTTTGTTATTTGAAGATTCTTGGTTGGTGAAATTCCAAACTTGTCTTCGAAACGTCGAAATATTGGGATATATTAATTAATATTAATGAATTAAGATTTTAGAAGTGCAGGTTTGACTAATTTTTATAAAGAACGAGTCATTTATTATGAAATAAGACTTTGTTATTTGAAGATTCTTGGTTGGTGAAATTCCAAACTTGTCTTCGAAACGTCGAAATATTGGGATATATTAATTAATATTAATGAATTAAGATTTTAGAAGTGCAGGTTTGACTAATTTTTATAAAGAACGAGTCATTTATTATGAAATAAGACTTTGTTATTTGAAGATTCTTGGTTGGTGAAATTCCAAACTTGTCTTCGAAACGTCGAAATATTGGGATATATTAATTAATATTAATGAATTAAGATTTTAGAAGTGCAGGTTTGACTAATTTTTATAAAGAACGAGTCATTTATTATGAAATAAGACTTTGTTATTTGAAGATTCTTGGTTGGTGAAATTCCAAACTTGTCTTCGAAACGTCGAAATATTGGGATATATTAATTAATATTAATGAATTAAGATTTTAGAAGTGCAGGTTTGACTAATTTTTATAAAGAACGAGTCATTTATTATGAAATAAGACTTTGTTATTTGAAGATTCTTGGTTGGAGAAATTCCAAACTTGTCTTCGAAAAGTCGAAATATTGGGATATATTAATTTATATTAATGAATTAAGATTTTAGAAGTGCAGGTTTGACTAATTTTTATAAAGAACGAGTCATTTATTATGAAATAAGACTTTGTTATTTAAAGATTCTTGGTTGGTGAAATTCCAAACTTGTCGTCGAAACGTCGAATTATTACGATAAATTAATTAATATTAATAGATTAAGATTTTAGAAGTGCAGGTTTGAGTAATTTTCATAAAGAACGTATCATTTATTATGAAATAAGACTTTGTTATTTGAAGATTCTTGGTTGGTGAAATTCCAAACTTGTCTTCGAAACGTCGAAATATTGGGATATATTAATTAATATTAATGAATTAAGATTTTAGAAGTGCAGGTTTGACTAATTTTTATAAAGAACGAGTCATTTATTATGAAATAAGACTTTGTTATTTGAAGATTCTTGGTTGGTGAAATTCCAAACTTTTCGTCGAAACGTCGAAATATTACGATATATTAATTAATATTAATAGATTAAGATTTTAGAAGTGCAGGTTTGAGTAATTTTCATAAAGAACGTATCATTTATTATGAAATAAGACTTTGTTATTTGAAGATTCTTGGTTGGTGAAATTCCAAACTTGTCTTCGAAACGTCGAAATATTGGGATATATTAATTAATATTAATGAATTAAGATTTTAGAAGTGCAGGTTTGACTAATTTTTATAAAGAACGAGTCATTTATTATGAAATAAGACTTTGTTATTTGAAGATTCTTGGTTGGTGAAATTCCAAACTTGTCGTCGAAACGTCGAAATATTACGATATATTAATTAATATTAATAGATTAAGATTTTAGAAGTGCAGGTTTGAGTAATTTTCATAAAGAACGTATCATTTATTATGAAATAAGACTTTGTTATTTGAAGATTCTTGGTTGGTGAAATTCCAAACTTGTCTTCGAAACGTCGAAATATTGGGATATATTAATTAATATTAATGAATTAAGATTTCAGAAGTGCAGGTTTAACTAATTTTTATAAAGAACGAGTCATTTATTATGAAATAAGACTTTGTTATTTGAAGATTCTTGGTTGGTGAAATTCCAAACTTGTCTTCGAAACGTCGAAATATTGGGATATATTAATTAATATTAATGAATTAAGATTTTAGAAGTGCAGGTTTGACTAATTTTTATAAAGAACGAGTCATTTATTATGAAATAAGACTTTGTTATTTGAAGGTTCTTGGTTGGTGAAATTCCAAACTTGTCGTCGAAACGTCGAAATATTGGGATATATTAATTAATATTAATGAATTAAGATTTTAGAAGTGCAGGTTTGACTAATTTTTATAAAGAACGAGTCATTTATTATGAAATAAGACTTTGTTATTTGAAGATTCTTGGTTGGTGAAATTCCAAACTTGTCTTCGAAACGTCGAAATATTGGGATATATTAATTAATATTAATGAATTAAGATTTCAGAAGTGCAGGTTTAACTAATTTTTATAAAGAACGAGTCATTTATTATGAAATAAGACTTTGTTATTTGAAGATTCTTGGTTGGTGAAATTCCAAACTTGTCTTCGAAACGTCGAAATATTGGGATATATTAATTAATATTAATGAATTAAGATTTTAGAAGTGCAGGTTTGACTAATTTTCATAAAGAACGTATCATTTATTATGAAATAAGACTTTGTTATTTGAAGATTCTTGGTTGGTGAAATTCCAAACTTGTCGTCGAAACGTCGAAATATTGGGATATATTAATTAATATTAATGAATTACGATTTTAGAAGTGCAGGTTTGACTAATTTTTATAAAGAACGAGTCATTTATTATGAAATAAGACTTTGTTATTTGAAGATTCTTGGTTGGTGAAATTCCAAACTTGTCGTCGAAACGTCGAAATATTGGGATATATTAATTAATATTAATGAATTAACATTTTAGAAGTGCTGGTTTGACTAATTTTTATAAAGAACGAGTCATTTATTATGAAATAAGACTTTGTTATTTGAAGATTCTTGGTTGGTGAAATTCCAAACTTGTCGTCGAAACGTCGAAATATTGGGATATATTAATTAATATTAATGAATTAAGATTTTAGAAGTGCAGGTTTGACTAATTTTTATAAAGAACGAGTCATTTATTATGAAATAAGACTTTGTTATTTGAAGGTTCTTGGTTGGTGAAATTCCAAACTTGTCGTCGAAACGTCGAAATATTGGGATATATTAATTAATATTAATGAATTAAGATTTTAGAAGTGCAGGTTTGACTAATTTTTATAAAGAACGAGTCATTTATTATGAAATAAGACTTTGTTATTTGAAGGTTCTTGGTTGGTGAAATTCCAAACTTGTCTTCGAAACGTCGAAATATTGGGATATATTAATTAATATTAATGAATTAAGATTTTAGAAGTGCAGGTTTGACTAATTTTTATAAAGAACGAGTCATTTATTATGAAATAAGACTTTGTTATTTGAAGATTCTTGGTTGGTGAAATTCCAAACTTGTCTTCGAAACGTCGAAATATTGGGATATATTAATTAATAATAATGAATTAAGATTTTAGAAGTGCAGGTTTGACTAATTTTTATAAAGAACGAGTCATTTATTATGAAATAAGACTTTGTTATTTGAAGATTCTTGGTTGGTGAAATTCCAAACTTGTCGTCGAAACGTCGAAATATTGGGATATATTAATTAATATTAATGAATTAAGATTTTAGAAGTGCAGGTTTGACTAATTTTTATAAAGAACGAATCATTTATTATTAAATAAGACTTTGTTATTTGAAGATTCTTGGTTGGTGAAATTCCAAACTTGTCGTCGAAACGTCGAAATATTGGGATATATTAATTAATATTAATAGATTAAGATTTTAAAAGTGCAGGTTTGACTAATTTTTATAAAGAACGAGTCATTTATTATGAAATAAGACTTTGTTATTTGAAGATTCTTGGTTGGTGAAATTCCAAACTTGTTGTCGAAACGTCGAAATATTACGATATATTAATTAGTATAAATAGATTAAGATTTTAGAAGTGCTGGTTTGAGTAATTTTTATAAAGAACGAGTCATTTATTATGAAATAAGACTTTGTTATTTGAAGATTCTTGGTTGGTGAAATTCCAAACTTGTTGTCGAAACGTCGAAATATTACGATATATTAATTAGTATTAATAGATTAAGATTTTAGAAGTGCTGGTTTGAGTAATTTTTATAAAGAACGAGTCATTTATTATGAAATAAGACTTTGTTATTTGAAGATTCTTGGTTGGTGAAATTCCAAACTTGTTGTCGAAACGTCGAAATATTACGATATATTAATTATTATTAATAGATTAAGATTTTAAAAGTGCAGGTTTGACTAATTTTTATAAAGAACGAGTCATTTATTATGAAATAAGTCTTTGTTATTTGAAGATTCTGGGTTGGTGAAATTCCAAACTTGTCGTCGAAACGTCGAAATATTACGATATATTAATTAATATTAATAGATTAAGATTTTAGAAGTGCAGGTTTGACTAATTTTTATAAAGAACGAGTCATTTATTATGAAATAAGACTTTGTTATTTGAAGATTCTTGGTTGGTGAAATTCCAAACTTGTCGTCGAAACGTCGAAATATTACGATATATTAATTAATATTAATAGATTAAGATTTTAGAAGTGCAGGTTTGACTAATTTTTATAAAGAACGAGTCATTTATTATGAAATAAGACTTTGTTATTTGAAGATTCTTGGTTGGTGAAATTCCAAACTTGTCGTCGAAACGTCGAAATATTGGGATATATTAATTAATATTAATAGATTAAGATTTTAAAAGTGCAGGTTTGACTAATTTTTATAAAGAACGAGTCATTTATTATGAAATAAGACTTTGTTATTTGAAGATTCTTGGTTGGTGAAATTCCAAACTTGTTGTCGAAACGTCGAAATATTACGATATATTAATTAGTATTAATAGATTAAGATTTTAGAAGTGCTGGTTTGAGTAATTTTTATAAAGAACGTATCATTTATTATGAAATAAGACTTTGTTATTTGAAGATTCTTGGTTGGTGAAATTCCAAACTTGTTGTCGAAACGTCGAAATATTACGATATATTAATTAGTATTAATAGATTAAGATTTTAGAAGTGCTGGTTTGAGTAATTTTTATAAAGAACGAGTCATTTATTATGAAATAAGACTTTGTTATTTGAAGATTCTTGGTTGGTGAAATTCCAAACTTGTTGTCGAAACGTCGAAATATTACGATATATTAATTAGTATTAATAGATTAAGATTTTAAAAGTGCAGGGTTGACTAATTTTTATAAAGAACGAGTCATTTATTATGAAATAAGACTTTGTTATTTGAAGATTCTTGGTTGGTGAAATTCCAAACTTGTTGTCAAAACGTCGAAATATTACGATATATTAATTAGTATTAATATATTAAGATTTTAGAAGTGCTGGTTTGAGTAGTTTTTATAAAGAACGAGTCATTTATTATGAAATAAGACTTTGTTATTTGAAGATTCTTGGTTGGTGAAAATCCAAACTTGTTGTCGAAACTACGAAATATTACGATATATTAATTAGTATTAATAGATTAAGATTTTAAAAGTGCAGGTTTGACTAATTTTTATAAAGAACGAGTCATTTATTATGAAATAAGACTTTGTTATTTAAAGATTCTTGGTTGGTGAAATTCCAAACTTGTCGTCGAAACGTCGAAATATTACGATATATTAATTAATGTTAATAGATTAAGATTTTAGAAGTGCAGGTTTGAGTAATTTTCATAAAGAACGAATCATTTATTATGAAATAAGACTTTGTTATTTGAAGATTCTTAGTTGGTGAAATTCCAAACTTGTCGTCGAAACGTCGAAATATTGGGATATATTAATAATTATTAATAGATTAAGATTTTAGAAGTGCAGGTTTGAGTAATTTTTATAAAGAACGTATCATTTATTATGAAATAAAACTTTGTTATTTGAAGATTCTTGGTTGGTGAAATTCCAAACTTGTCGTCGAAACGTCGAAATATTACGATATATTAATTAAAATTAATAGATTAAGATTTTAGAAGTGCAGGTTTGAGTAATTTTTATAAAGAACGAGTCATTTATTATGAAATAAGACTTTGTTATTTGAAGATTCTTGGTTGGTGAAATTCCAAACTTGTCGTCGAAACGTCGAAATATTGGGATATATTAATAATTATTAATAGATTAAGATTTTAGAAGTGCAGGTTTGAGTAATTTTTATAAAGAACGTATCATTTATTATGAAATAAGACTTTGTTATTTTTAGTTTCTTGGTTAGTGAAATTCCAAACTTGTCGTCGAAACGTCGAAATATTACGATATATTAATTAATATTAATGGATTAAGATTTTAGAAGTGCTGGTTTGAGTAATTTTTATAAAGAACGAGTCATTTATTATGAAATAAGACTTTGTTATTTGAAGATTCTTGGTTGGTGAAATTCCAAATTTGTCGTCGAAACGTCGAAGTATTACGATATATTAATTAATATTAATAGATTAAGATTTTAGAAGTGCAGGTTTGAGTAATTTTTATAAAGAACGAGTCATTTATTATGAAATAAGACTTTGTTATTTGAAGATTCTTGGTTGGTGAAATTCCAAACTTGTCGTCGAAACGTCGAAATATTACGATATATTAATTAATATTAATGGATTAAGATTTTAGAAGTGCAGGTTTGAGTAATTTTTATAAAGAACGAGTCATTTATTATGAAATAAGACTTTGTTATTTTTAGTTTCTTGGTTGGTGAAATTCCAAACTTGTCGTCGAAACGTCGAAATATTACGATATATTAATTAATATTAATGGATTAAGATTTTAGAAGTGCTGGTTTGAGTAATTTTTATAAAGAACGAGTCATTTATTATGAAATAAGACTTTGTTATTTGAAGATTCTTGGTTGGTGAAATTCCAAACTTGTCGTCGAAACGTCGAAATATTACGATATATTAATTAATATTAATAGATTAAGATTTTAGAAGTGCAGGTTTGAGTAATTTTTATAAAGAACGAGTCATTTATTATGAAATAAGACTTTGTTATTTGAAGATTCTTGGTTGGTGAAATTCCAAACATGTCTTCGAAACGTCGAAATATTGGGATATATTAATTAATATTAATGAATTAAGATTTTAGAAGTGCAGGTTTGAGTAATTTTTATAAAGAACGAATCATTTATTATTAAATAAGACTTTGTTATTTAAAGATTCTTGGTTTGTGAAATTCCAAACTTGTCTTCGAAGCGTCGAAATATTGGGATATATTAATTAATATTAATGAATTAAGATTTTAGAAGTGCAGGTTTGACTAATTTTTATAAAGAACGAGTCATTTATTATGAAATAAGACTTTGTTATTTGAAGATTCTTGGTTGGTGAAATTCCAAACTTGTCTTCGAAACGTCGAAATATTGGGATATATTAATTAATATTAATGAATTAAGATTTTAGAAGTGCAGGTTTGAGTAATTTTTATAAAGAACGAATCATTTATTATTAAATAAGACTTTGTTATTTGAAGATTCTTGGTTGGTGAAATTCCAAACTTGTCTTCGAAACGTCGAAATATTGGGATATATTAATTAATATTAATGAATTAAGATTTTAGAAGTGCAGGTTTGACTAATTTTTATAAAGAACGAGTCATTTATTATGAAATAAGACTTTGTTATTTGAAGATTCTTGGTTGGTGAAATTCCAAACTTGTCTTCGAAACGTCGAAATATTGGGATATATTAATTAATATTAATGAATTAAGATTTTAGAAGTGCAGGTTTGACTAATTTTTATAAAGAACGAATCATTTATTATTAAATAAGACTTTGTTATTTGAAGATTCTTGGTTGGTGAAATTCCAAACTTGTCTTCGAAACGTCGAAATATTGGGATATATTAATTAATATTAATGAATTAAGATTTTAGAAGTGCAGGTTTGACTAATTTTTATAAAGAACGAGGCATTTATTATTAAATAAGACTTTGTTATTTGAAGATTCTTGGTTGGTTAAATTCCAAACTTGTCTTCGAAACGTCGAAATATTGGGATATATTAATTAATATTAATGAATTAAGATTTTAGAAGTGCAGGTTTGACTAATTTTTATAAAGAACGAGTCATTTATTATGAAATAAGACTTTGTTATTTGAAGATTCTTGGTTGGTGAAATTCCAAACTTGTCTTTGAAACGTCGAAATATTGGGATATATTAATTAATATTAATGAATTAAGATTTTAGAAGTGCAGGTTTGACTAATTTTTATAAAGAACGAGTCATTTATTATGAAATAAGACTTTGTTATTTGAAGATTCTTGGTTGGTGAAATTCCAAACTTGTCTTCGAAACGTCGAAATATTGGGATATATTAATTAATATTAATGAATTAAGATTTTAGAAGTGCAGGTTTGACTAATTTTTATAAAGAACGAATCATTTATTATGAAATAAGACTTTGTTATTTGAAGATTCTTGGTTGGTGAAATTCCAAACTTGTCTTCGAAACGTCGAAATATTGGGATATATTAATTAATATTAATGAATTAAGATTTTAGAAGTGCAGGTTTGACTAATTTTTATAAAGAACGAGTCATTTATTATGAAATAAGACTTTGTTATTTGAAGATTCTTGGTTGGTGAAATTCCAAACTTGTCTTCGAAACGTCGAAATATTGGGATATATTAATTAATATTAATGAATTAAGATTTTAGAAGTGCAGGTTTGAGTAATTTTTATAAAGAACGAGTCATTTATTATGAAATAAGACTTTGTTATTTGAAGATTCTTGGTTGGTGAAATTCCAAACTTGTCTTCGAAACGTCGAAATATTGGGATATATTAATTAATATTAATGAATTAAGATTTTAGAAGTGCAGGTTTGACTAATTTTTATAAAGAACGAGTCATTTATTATGAAATAAGACTTTGTTATTTGAAGATTCTTGGTTGGTGAAATTCCAAACTTGTCTTCGAAACGTCGAAATATTGGGATATATTAATTAATATTAATGAATTAAGATTTTAGAAGTGCAGGTTTGACTAATTTTTATAAAGAACGAATCATTTATTATTAAATAAGACTTTGTTATTTGAAGATTCTTGGTTGGTGAAATTCCAAACTTGTCTTCGAAACGTCGAAATATTGGGATATATTAATTAATATTAATAGAATAAGATTTTAGAAGTGCAGGTTTGACTAATTTTTATAAAGAACGAGTCATTTATTATGAAATAAGACTTTGTTATTTGAAGATTCTTGGTTGGTGAAATTCCAAACTTGTCTTCGAAACGTCGAAATATTGGGATATATTAATTAATATTAATGAATAAGATTTTAGAAGTGCAGGTTTGACTAATTTTTATAAAGAACGAGTCATTTATTATGAAATAAGACTTTGTTATTTGAAGATTCTTGGTTGGTGAAATTCCAAACTTGTCTTCGAAACGTCGAAATATTGGGATATATTAATTAATATTAATGAATTAAGATTTTAGAAGTGCAGGTTTGACTAATTTTTATAAAGAACGAGTCATTTATTATGAAATAAGACTTTGTTATTTGAAGATTCTTGGTTGGTGAAATTCCAAACTTGTCTTCGAAACGTCGAAATATTAGGATATATTAATTAATATTAATGAATTA
>JAYJMR010000331.1:0-21555 GCA_037074705.1 Zhengitettix transpicula
ACTTTGTTATTTGAAGATTCTTGGTTGGTGAAATTCCAAACTTGTCGTCGAAACGTCGAAATATTACGATATATTAATTAATATTAATGGATTAAGATTTTAGAAGTGCAGGTTTGAGTAATTTTTATAAAGAACGAGTCATTTATTATGAAATAAGACTTTGTTATTTGAAGATTCTTGGTTGGTGAAATTCCAAACTTGTCGTCGAAACGTCGAAATATTACGATATATTAATTAATATTAATGGATTAAGATTTTAGAAGTGCAGGTTTGAGTAATTTTTATAAAGAACGAGTCATTTATTATGAAATAAGACTTTGTTATTTGAAGATTCTTGGTTGGTGAAATTCCAAACTTGTCGTCGAAACGTCGAAATATTACGATATATTAATTAATATTAATGGATTAAGATTTTAGAAGTGCAGGATTGAGTAATTTTTATAAAGAACGAGTCATTTATTATGAAATAAGTCTTTGTTATTTGAAGATTCTTGGTTGGTGAAATTCCAAACTTGTCGTCGAAACGTCGAAATATTACGATATATTAATTAATATTAATGGATTAAGATTTTAGAAGTGCAGGTTTGAGTAATTTTTATAAAGAACGAGTCATTTATTATGAAATAAGACTTTGTTATTTGAAGATTCTTGGTTGGTGAAATTCCAAACTTGTCGTCGAAACGTCGAAATATTACGATATATTAATTAATATTAATGGAATAAGATTTTAGAAGTGCAGGTTTGAGTAATTTTTATAAAGAACGAGTCATTTATTATGAAATAAGACTTTGTTATTTGAAGATTCTTGGTTGGTGAAATTCCAAACTTGTCGTCGAAACGTCGAAATATTGGATATATTAATTAATATTAATAGATTAAGATTTTAGAAGTGCAGGTTTGAGTAATTTTTATAAAAGAACGAGTCATTTATTATGAAATAAGACTTTGTTATTTGAAGATTCTTGGTTGGTGAAATTCCAAACTTGTCGTCGAAACGTCGAAATATTACGATATATTAATTAATATTAATGGATTAAGATTTTAGAAGTGCAGGTTTGAGTAATTTTTATAAAGAACGAGTCATTTATTATGAAATAAGACTTTGTTATTTGAAGATTCTTGGTTGGTGAAATTCCAAACTTGTCGTCGAAACGTCGAAATATTACGATATATTAATTAATATTAATGGATTAAGATTTTAGAAGTGCAGGTTGAGTAATTTTTATAAAGAACGAGTCATTTATTATGAAATAAGACTTTGTTATTTGAAGATTCTTGGTTGGTGAAATTCCAAACTTGTCGTCGAAACGTCGAAATATTACGATATATTAATTAATATTAATGGATTAAGATTTTAGAAGTGCTGGTTTGAGTAATTTTTATAAAGAACGAGTCATTTATTATGAAATAAGACTTTGTTATTTGAAGATTCTTGGTTGGTGAAATTCCAAACTTGTCGTCGAAACGTCGAAATATTACGATATATTAATTAATATTAATGGATTAAGATTTTAGAAGTGCAGGTTTGAGTAATTTTTATAAAGAACGAGTCATTTATTATGAAATAAGACTTTGTTATTTGAAGATTTTTGGTTGGTGAAATTCTAAACTTGTCGTCGAAACGTCGAAATATTACGATATATTAATTAATATTAATGGATTAAGATTTTAGAAGTGCTGGTTTAGGTAATTTCTATAAAGAACGAGTCATTTATTATGAAATAAGACTTTGTTATTTGAAGATTCTTGGTTGGTGAAATTCCAAACTTGTCGTCGAAACGTCGAAATATTACGATATATTAATTAATATTAATGGATTAAGATTTTAGAAGTGCAGGTTTGAGTAATTTTTATAAAGAACGAGTCATTTATTATGAAATAAGACTTTGTTATTTGAAGATTCTTGGTTGGTGAAATTCCAAACTTGTCGTCGAAAACGTCGAAATATTAAGATATATTAATTAATATTAATGGATTAAGATTTTAGAAGTGCAGGTTTGAGTAATTTTTATAAAGAACGAGTCATTTATTATGAAATAAGACTTTGTTATTTGAAGATACTTGGTTGGTGAAATTCCAAACTTGTCGTCGAAACGTCGAAATATTACGATATATTAATTAATATTAATGGATTAAGATTTTAGAAGTGCTGGTTTGAGTAATTTTTATAAAGAACGAGTCATTTATTATGAAATAAGACTTTGTTATTTGAAGATTCTTGGTTGGTAAAATTCCAAACTTGTCGTCGAAACGTCGAAATATTACGATATATTAATTAATATTAATGGATTAAGATTTTAGAAGTGCAGGTTTGAGTAATTTTTATAAAGAACGAGTCATTTATTATGAAATAAGACTTTGTTATTTGAAGATACTTGGTTGGTGAAATTCCAAACTTGTCGTCGAAACGTCGAAATATTAAGATATATTAATTATTATTAATGGATTAAGATTTTAGAAGTGCAGGTTTGAGTAATTTTTATAAAGAACGAGTCATTTATTATGAAATAAGACTTTGTTATTTGAAGATACTTGGTTGGTGAAATTCCAAACTTGTCGTCGAAACGTCGAAATATTACGATATATTAATTAATATTAATGGATTAAGATTTTAGAAGTGCTGGTTTGAGTAATTTTTATAAAGAACGAGTCATTTATTATGAAATAAGACTTTGTTATTTGAAGATTCTTGGTTGGTGAAATTCAAACTTGTCGTCGAAACGTCGAAATATTACGATATATTAATTAATATTAATGGATTAAGATTTTAGAAGTGCTGGTTAGAGTAATTTTTATAAAGAACGAGTCATTTATTATGAAATAAGACTTTGTTATTTGAAGATTCTTGGTTGGTGAAATTCCAAACTTGTCGTCGAAACGTCGAAATATTACGATATATTAATTAATATTAATGGATTAAGATTTTAGAAGTGCAAGGTTTGAGTAATTTTTATAAAGAACGAGTCATTTATTATGAAATAAGACTTTGTTATTTGAAGATTCTTGGTTGGTGAAATTCCAAACTTGTCGTCGAAACGTCGAAATATTACGATATATTAATTAATATTAATGGATGAAGATTTTAGAAGTGCTGGTTTGAGTAATTTTTATAAAGAACGAGTCATTTATTATGAAATAAGACTTTGTTATTTGAAGATTCTTGGTTGGTGAAATTCCAAACTTGTCGTCGAAATATTACGATATATTAATTAATATTAATGGATTAAGATTTTAGAAGTGCTGGTTTGAGTAATTTTTATAAAGAACGAGTCATTTATTATGAAATAAGACTTTGTTATTTGCAGATTCTTGGTTGGTGAAATTCCAAACTTGTTGCCGAAACGTCGAAATATTGGGATATATTAATTAATATTAATGGATTAAGATTTTAGAAGTGCAGGTTTGAGTAATTTTTATAAAGAACGAGTCATTTATTATGAAATAAGACTTTGTTATTTGAAGATTCTTGGTTGGTGTAATTCCAAACTTGTCGTCGAAACGTCGAAATATTACGATATATTAATTAATATTAATGGATTAAGATTTTAGAAGTGCAGGTTGGAGTAATTTTTATAAAGAACGAGTCATTTATTATGAAATAAGACTTTGTTATTTGAAGATACTTGGTTGGTGAAATTCCAAACTTGTCGTCGATACGTCGAAATATTACGATATATTAATTAATATTAATGGATTCAGATTTTAGAAGTGCTGGTTTGAGTAATTTTTATAAAGAACGAGTCATTTATTATGAAATAAGACTTTGTTATTTGAAGATTCTTGGTTGGTGAAATTCCAAACTTGTCGTCGAAACGTCGAAATATTACGATATATTAATTAATATTAATGGATTAAGATTTTAGAAGTGCAGGTTTGAGTAATTTTTATAAAGAACGAGTCATTTATTATGAAATAAGACTTTGTTATTTGAAGATACTTGGTTGGTAATATTCTAAACTTGTCTTCGAAACGTCGAAATATTACGATATATTAATTAATATTAATGGATTAAGATTTTAGAAGTGCTGGTTTGAGTAATTTTTATAAAGAACGAGTCATTTATTATGAAATAAGACTTTGTTATTTGAAGATTCTTGGTTGGTGAAATTCCAAACTTGTCGTTGAAACGTCGAAATATTACGATATATTAATTAATATTAATGGATTAAGATTTTAGAAGTGCAGGTTTGAGTAATTTTTATAAAGAACGAGTCATTTATTATGAAATAAGACTTTGTTATTTGAAGATACTTGGTTGGTGAAATTCCAAACTTGTCGTCGAAACGTCGAAATATTACGATATATTAATTAATATTAATGGATTAAGATTTTAGAAGTGCAGGTTTGAGTAATTTTTATAAAGAACGAGTCATTTATTATGAAATAAGACTTTGTTATTTGAAGATACTTGGTTGGTGAAATTCCAAACTTGTCGTCGAAACGTCGAAATATTACGATATATTAATTAATATTAATGGATTAAGATTTTAGAAGTGCTGGTTTGAGTAACTTTTATAAAGAACGAGTCATTTATTATGAAATAAGACTTTGTTATTTGAAGATTCTTGGTTGGTGAAATTCCAAACTTGTCGTCGAAACGTCGAAATATTACGATATATTAATTAATATTAATGGATTAAGATTTTAGAAGTGCTGGTTTGAGTAATTTTTATAAAGAACGAGTCATTTATTATGAAATAAGACTTTGTTATTTGAAGATTCTTGGTTGGGGAAATTCCAAACTTGTCGTCGAAACGTCGAAATATTACGATATATTAATTAATATTAATGGATTAAGATTTTAGAAGTGCTGGTTTGAGTAATTTTTATAAAGAACGAGTCATTTATTATGAAATAAGACTTTGTTATTTGAAGATTCTTGGTTGGTGAAATTCCAAACTTGTCGTCGAAACGTCGAAATATTACGATATATTAATTAATATTAATGGATTAAGATTTTAGAAGTGCTGGTTTGAGTAATTTTTATAAAGAACGAGTCATTTATTATGAAATAAGACTTTGTTATTTGAAGATTCTTGGTTGGTGAAATTCCAAACTTGTCGTCGAAACGTCGAAATATTACGATATATTAATTAATATTAATGGATTAAGATTTTAGAAGTGCAGGTTTGAGTAATTTTTATAAAGAACGAGTCATTTATTATGAAATAAGACTTTGTTATTTGAAGATACTTGGTTGGTGAAATTCCAAACTTGTCGTCGAAACGTCGAAATATTACGATATATTAATTAAAATTAATGGATTAAGATTTTAGAAGTGCAGGTTTGAGTAATTTTTATAAAGAACGAGTCATTTATTATGAAATAAGACTTTGTTATTTGAAGATACTTGGTTGGTGAAATTCCAAACTTGTCGTCGAAACGTCGAAATATTACGATATATTAATTAATATTAATGGATTAAGATTTTAGAAGTGCTGGTTTGAGTAATTTTTATAAAGAACGAGTCATTTATTATGAAATAAGACTTTGTTATTTGAAGATTCTTGGTTGGTGAAATTCCAAACTTGTCGTCGAAACGTCGAAATATTACGATATATTAATAATATTAATGGATTAAGATTTTAGAAGTGCTGGTTTGAGTAATTTTTATAAAGAACGAGTCATTTATTATGAAATAAGACTTTGTTATTTGAAGATTCTTGGTTGGTGAAATTCCAAACTTGTCGTCGAAACGTCGAAATATTACGATATATTAATTAATATTAATGGATTAAGATTTTAGAAGTGCTGGTTTGAGTAATTTTTATAAAGAACGAGTCATTTATTATGAAATAAGACTTTGTTATTTGAAGATTCTTGGTTGGTGAAATTCCAAACTTGTCGTCGAAACGTCGAAATATTACGATATATTAATTAATATTAATGGATTAAGATTTTAGAAGTGCTGGTTTGAGTAATTTTTATAAAGAACGAGTCATTTATTATGAAATAAGACTTTGTTATTTGACGATTCTTGGTTGGTGAAATTCCAAACTTGTCGTCGAAACGTCGAAATATTACGATATATTAATTAATATTAATGGATTAAGATTTTAGAAGTGCAGGTTTGAGTAATTTTTATAAAGAACGAGTCATTTATTATGAAATAAGACTTTGTTATTTGAAGATTCTTGGTTGGTGAAATTCCAAACTTGTCGTCGAAACGTCGAAATATTACGATATATTAATTAATATTAATGGATTAAGATTTTAGAAGTGCTGGTTTGAGTAATTTTTATAAAGAACGAGTCATTTATTATGAAATAAGACTTTGTTATTTGAAGATTCTTGGTTGGTGAAATTCCAAACTTGTCGTCGAAATATTACGATATATTAATTAATATTAATGGATTAAGATTTTAGAAGTGCTGGTTTGAGTAATTTTTATAAAGAACGAGTCATTTATTATGAAATAAGACTTTGTTATTTGAAGATTCTTGGTTGGTGAAATTCCAAACTTGTCGTCGAAACGTCGAAATATTATGATATATTAATTAATATTAATAGATTTAAATTTTAGAAGTGCAGGTTTGAGTAATTTTTATAAAGAACGAATCATTTATTATGAAATAAGACTTTGTTATTTGAAGATTCTTGGTGTGTGAAATTCCAAACTTGTCGTCGAAACGTCGAAATATTATGATATATTAATTAATATTAATAGATTTAAATTTTAGAAGTGCAGGTTTGAGTAATTTTTATAAAGAACGAATCATTTATTATGAAATAAGACTTTGTTATTTGAAGATTCTTGGTTGGTGAAATTCCAAACTTGTCGTCGAAATATTACGATTTATTAATTAATATTAATGGATTAAGATTTTAGAAGTGCTGGTTTGAGTAATTTTTATAAAGAACGAGTCATTTATTATGAAATAAGACTTTGTTATTTGAAGATTCTTGGTTGGTGAAATTCCAAACTTGTCGTCGAAACGTCGAAATATTACGATATATTAATTAATATTAATGGATTAAGATTTTAGAGGTGCTGGTTTGAGTAATTTTTATAAAGAACGAGTCATTTATTATGAAATAAGACTTTGTTATTTGAAGATTCTTGGTTGGTGAAATTCCAAACTTGTCGTCGAATCGTCGAAATAGTACGATATATTAATTAATATTAATGGATTAAGATTTTAGAAGTGCAGGTTTGAGTAATTTTTATAAAGAACGAGTCATTTATTATGAAATAAGACTTTGTTATTTGAAGATTCTTGGTTGGTGAAATTCCAAACTTGTCGTCGAAACGTCGAAATATTACGATATATTAATTAATATTAATGGATTAAGATTTTAGAAGTGCTGGTTTGAGTAATTTTTATAAAGAACGAGTCATTTATTATGAAATAAGACTTTGTTATTTGAAGATTCTTGGTTGGTGAAATTCCAAACTTGTCGTCGAAATATTACGATATATTAATTAATATTAATGGATTAAGATTTTAGAAGTGCTGGTTTGAGTAATTTTTATAAAGAACGAGTCATTTATTATGAAATAAGACTTTGTTATTTGAAGATTCTTGGTTGGTGAAATTCCAAACTTGTCGTCGAAACGTCGAAATATTATGATATATTAATTAATATTAATAGATTTAAATTTTAGAAGTGCAGGTTTGAGTAATTTTTATAAAGAACGAATCATTTATTATGAAATAAGACTTTGTTATTTGAAGATTCTTGGTTGGTGAAATTCCAAACTTGTCGTCGAAACGTCGAAATATTATGATATATTAATTAATATTAATAGATTTAAATTTTAGAAGTGCAGGTTTGAGTAATTTTTATAAAGAACGAATCATTTATTATGAAATAAGACTTTGTTATTTGAAGATTCTTGGTTGGTGAAATTCCAAACTTGTCGTCGAAATATTACGATTTATTAATTAATATTAATGGATTAAGATTTTAGAAGTGCTGGTTTGAGTAATTTTTATAAAGAACGAGTCATTTATTATGAAATAAGACTTTGTTATTTGAAGATTCTTGGTTGGTGAAATTCCAAACTTGTCGTCGAAACGTCGAAATATTACGATATATTAATTAATATTAATGGATTAAGAATTTAGAAGTGCAGGTTTGAGTAATTTTTATAAAGAACGAGTCATTTATTATGAAATAAGACTTTGTTATTTGAAGATTCTTGTTTGGTGAAATTCCAAACTTGTCGTCGAAACGTCGAAATATTACGATATATTAATTAATATTAATGGATTAAGATTTTAGAAGTGCAGGTTTGAGTAATTTTTATAAAGAACGAGTCATTTATTATGAAATAAGACTTTGTTATTTGAAGATTCTTGGTTGGTGAAATTCCAAACTTGTCGTCGAAACGTCGAAATATTGGGATATATTAATTAATATTAATAGATTAAGATTTTAGAAGAGCAGGTTTGAGTAATTTTTATAAAGAACGAGTCATTTATTATGAAATAAGACTTTGTTATTTGAAGATTCTTGGTTGGTGAAATTCCAAACTTGTCGTCGAAACGTCGAAATATTACGATATATTAATTAATATTAATGGATTAAGATTTTAGAAGTGCAGGTTTGAGTAATTTTTATAAAGAACGAGTCATTTATTATGAAATAAGACTTTGTTATTTGAAGATTCTTGGTTGGTGAAATTCCAAACTTGTCGTCGAAACGTCGAAATATTGGGATATATTAATTAATATTAATGGATTAAGATTTTTGAAGTGCAGGTTTGAGTAATTTTTATAAAGAACGAGTCATTTATTATGAAATAAGACTTTGTTATTTGAAGATTCTTGGTTGGTGTAATTCCAAACTTGTCGTCGAAACGTCGAAATATTACGATATATTAATTAATATTAATGGATTAAGATTTTAGAAGTGCAGGTTGGAGTAATTTTTATAAAGAACGAGTCATTTATTATGAAATAAGACTTTGTTATTTGAAGATACTTGGTTGGTGAAATTCCAAACTTGTCGTCAAAACGTCGAAATATTACGATATATTAATAAATATTAATGGATTAAGATTTTAGAAGTGCTGGTTTGAGTAATTTTTATAAAGAACGAGTCATTTATTATGAAATAAGACTTTGTTATTTGAAGATTCTTGGTTGGTGAAATTCCAAACTTGTCGTCGAAACGTCGAAATATTACGATATATTAATTAATATTAATGGATTAAGATTTTAGAAGTGCAGGTTTGAGTAATTTTTATAAAGAACGAGTCATTTATTATGAAATAAGACTTTGTTATTTGAAGATACTTGGTTGGTAATATTCTAAACTTGTCTTCGAAACGTCGAAATATTACGATATATTAATTAATATTAATGGATTAAGATTTTAGAAGTGCTGGTTTGAGTAATTTTTATAAAGAACGAGTCATTTATTATGAAATAAGACTTTGTTATTTGAAGATTCTTGGTTGGTGAAATTCCAAACTTGTCGTCGAAACGTCGAAATATTACGAAATATTAATTAATATTAATGGATTAAGATTTTAGAAGTGCAGGTTTGAGTAATTTTTATAAAGAACGAGTCATTTATTATGAAATAAGACTTTGTTATTTGAAGATACTTGGTTGGTGAAATTCCAAACTTGTCGTCGAAACGTCTAAATATTACGATATATTAATTAATATTAATGGATTAAGATTTTAGAAGTGCAGGTTTGAGTAATTTTTATAAAGAACGAGTCATTTATTATGAAATAAGACTTTGTTATTTGAAGATACTTGTTTGGTGAAATTCCAAACTTGTCGTCGAAACGTCGAAATATTACGATATATTAATTAATATTAATGGATTAAGATTTTAGAAGTGCTGGTTTGAGTAATTTTTATAAAGAACGAGTCATTTATTATGAAATAAGACTTTGTTATTTGAAGATTCTTGGTTGGTGAAATTCCAAACTTGTCGTCGAAACGTCGAAATATTACGATATATTAATTAATATTAATGGATTAAGATTTTAGAAGTGCAGGCTTGAGTAATTTTTATAAAGAACGAGTCATTTATTATGAAATAATACTTTGTTATTTGAAGATTCTTGGTTGGTGAAATTCCAAACTTGTCGTCGAAACGTCGAAATATTACGATATATTAATTAATATTAATGGATTAAGATTTTAGAAGTGCTGGTTTGAGTAATTTTTATAAAGAACGAGTCATTTATTATGAAATAAGACTTTGTTATTTGAAGATTCTTGGTTGGTGAAATTCCAAACTTGTCGTCGAAACGTCGAAATATTACGATATATTAATTAATATTAATGGATTAAGATTTTAGAAGTGCTGGTTTGAGTAATTTTTATAAAGAACGAGTCATTTATTATGAAATAAGACTTTGTTATTTGAAGATTCTTGGTTGGTGAAATTCCAAACTTGTCGTCGAAACGTCGAAATATTACGATATATAAATTAATATTAATGGATTAAGATTTTAGAAGTGCAGGTTTGAGTAATTTTTATAAAGAACGAGTCATTTATTATGAAATAAGACTTTGTTATTTGAAGATTGTTGGTTGGTGAAATTCCAAACTTGTCGTCGAAACGTCGAAATATTATGATATATTAATTAATATTAATAGATTTAAATTTTAGAAGTGCAGGTTTGAGTAATTTTTATAAAGAACGAATCATTTATTATGAAATAAGACTTTGTTATTTGAAGATTCTTGGTTGGTGAAATTCCAAACTTGTCGTCGAAACGTCGAAATATTACGATATATTAATTAATATTAATGGATTAAGATTTTAGAAGTGCTGGTTTGAGTAATTTTTATAAAGAACGAGTCATTTATTATGAAATAAGACTTTGTTATTTGAAGATTCTTGGTTGGTGAAATTCCAAACTTGTCGTCGAAATATTACGATATATTAATTAATATTAATGGATTAAGATTTTAGAAGTGCTGGTTTGAGTAATTTTTATAAAGAACGAGTCATTTATTATGAAATAAGACTTTGTTATTTGAAGATTCTTGGTTGGTGAAATTCCAAACTTGTCGTCGAAACGTCGAAATATTATGATATATTAATTAATATTAATAGATTTAAATTTTAGAAGTGCAGGTTTGAGTAATTTTTATAAAGAACGAATCATTTATTATGAAATAAGACTTTGTTATTTGAAGATTCTTGGTTGGTGAAATTCCAAACTTGTCGTCGAAACGTCGAAATATTATGATATATTAATTAATATTAATAGATTTAAATTTTAGAAGTGCAGGTTTGAGTAATTTTTATAAAGAACGAATCATTTATTATGAAATAAGACTTTGTTATTTGAAGATTCTTGGTTGGTGAAATTCCAAACTTGTCGTCGAAATATTACGATTTATTAATTAATATTAATGGATTAAGATTTTAGAAGTGCTGGTTTGAGTAATTTTTATAAAGAACGAGTCATTTATTATGAAATAAGACTTTGTTATTTGAAGATTCTTGGTTGGTGAAATTCCAAACTTGTCGTCGAAACGTCGAAATATTACGATATATTAATTAATATTAATGGATTAAGAATTTAGAAGTGCAGGTTTGAGTAATTTTTATAAAGAACGAGTCATTTATTATGAAATAAGACTTTGTTATTTGAAGATTCTTGTTTGGTGAAATTCCAAACTTGTCGTCGAAACGTCGAAATATTACGATATATTAATTAATATTAATGGATTAAGATTTTAGAAGTGCAGGTTTGAGTAATTTTTATAAAGAACGAGTCATTTATTATGAAATAAGACTTTGTTATTTGAAGATTCTTGGTTGGTGAAATTCCAAACTTGTCGTCGAAACGTCGAAATATTGGGATATATTAATTAATATTAATAGATTAAGATTTTAGAAGAGCAGGTTTGAGTAATTTTTATAAAGAACGAGTCATTTATTATGAAATAAGACTTTGTTATTTGAAGATTCTTGGTTGGTGAAATTCCAAACTTGTCGTCGAAACGTCGAAATATTACGATATATTAATTAATATTAATGGATTAAGATTTTAGAAGTGCAGGTTTGAGTAATTTTTATAAAGAACGAGTCATTTATTATGAAATAAGACTTTGTTATTTGAAGATTCTTGGTTGGTGAAATTCCAAACTTGTCGTCGAAACGTCGAAATATTGGGATATATTAATTAATATTAATGGATTAAGATTTTTGAAGTGCAGGTTTGAGTAATTTTTATAAAGAACGAGTCATTTATTATGAAATAAGACTTTGTTATTTGAAGATTCTTGGTTGGTGTAATTCCAAACTTGTCGTCGAAACGTCGAAATATTACGATATATTAATTAATATTAATGGATTAAGATTTTAGAAGTGCAGGTTGGAGTAATTTTTATAAAGAACGAGTCATTTATTATGAAATAAGACTTTGTTATTTGAAGATACTTGGTTGGTGAAATTCCAAACTTGTCGTCAAAACGTCGAAATATTACGATATATTAATTAATATTAATGGATTAAGATTTTAGAAGTGCTGGTTTGAGTAATTTTTATAAAGAACGAGTCATTTATTATGAAATAAGACTTTGTTATTTGAAGATTCTTGGTTGGTGAAATTCCAAACTTGTCGTCGAAACGTCGAAATATTACGATATATTAATTAATATTAATGGATTAAGATTTTAGAAGTGCAGGTTTGAGTATTTTTTATAAAGAACGAGTCATTTATTATGAAATAAGACTTTGTTATTTGAAGATACTTGGTTGGTAATATTCTAAACTTGTCTTCGAAACGTCGAAATATTACGATATATTAATTAATATTAATGGATTAAGATTTTAGAAGTGCTGGTTTGAGTAATTTTTATAAAGAACGAGTCATTTATTATGAAATAAGACTTTGTTATTTGAAGATTCTTGGTTGGTGAAATTCCAAACTTGTCGTCGAAACGTCGAAATATTACGAAATATTAATTAATATTAATGGATTAAGATTTTAGAAGTGCAGGTTTGAGTAATTTTTATAAAGAACGAGTCATTTATTATGAAATAAGACTTTGTTATTTGAAGATACTTGGTTGGTGAAATTCCAAACTTGTCGTCGAAACGTCTAAATATTACGATATATTAATTAATATTAATGGATTAAGATTTTAGAAGTGCAGGTTTGAGTAATTTTTATAAAGAACGAGTCATTTAATATGAAATAAGACTTTGTTATTTGAAGATACTTGTTTGGTGAAATTCCAAACTTGTCGTCGAAACGTCGAAATATTACGATATATTAATTAATATTAATGGATTAAGATTTTAGAAGTGCTGGTTTGAGTAATTTTTATAAAGAACGAGTCATTTATTATGAAATAAGACTTTGTTATTTGAAGATTCTTGGTTGGTGAAATTCCAAACTTGTCGTCGAAACGTCGAAATATTACGATATATTAATTAATATTAATGGATTAAGATTTTAGAAGTGCAGGCTTGAGTAATTTTTATAAAGAACGAGTCATTTATTATGAAATAATACTTTGTTATTTGAAGATTCTTGGTTGGTGAAATTCCAAACTTGTCGTCGAAACGTCGAAATATTACGATATATTAATTAATATTAATGGATTAAGATTTTAGAAGTGCTGGTTTGAGTAATTTTTATAAAGAACGAGTCATTTATTATGAAATAAGACTTTGTTATTTGAAGATTCTTGGTTGGTGAAATTCCAAACTTGTCGTCGAAACGTCGAAATATTACGATATATTAATTAATATTAATGGATTAAGATTTTAGAAGTGCTGGTTTGAGTAATTTTTATAAAGAACGAGTCATTTATTATGAAATAAGACTTTGTTATTTGAAGATTCTTGGTTGGTGAAATTCCAAACTTGTCGTCGAAACGTCGAAATATTACGATATATAAATTAATATTAATGGATTAAGATTTTAGAAGTGCAGGTTTGAGTAATTTTTATAAAGAACGAGTCATTTATTATGAAATAAGACTTTGTTATTTGAAGATTCTTGGTTGGTGAAATTCCAAACTTGTCGTCGAAACGTCGAAATATTATGATATATTAATTAATATTAATAGATTTAAATTTTAGAAGTGCAGGTTTGAGTAATTTTTATAAAGAACGAATCATTTATTATGAAATAAGACTTTGTTATTTGAAGATTCTTGGTTGGTGAAATTCCAAACTTGTCGTCGAAACGTCGAAATATTATGATATATTAATTAATATTAATAGATTTAAATTTTAGAAGTGCAGGTTTGAGTAATTTTTATAAAGAACGAATCATTTATTATGAAATAAGACTTTGTTATTTGAAGATTCTTGGTTGGTGAAATTCCAAACTTGTCGTCGAAATATTACGATTTATTAATTAATATTAATGGATTAAGATTTTAGAAGTGCTGGTTTAAATAATTTTTATAAAGAACGAGTCATTTATTATGAAATAAGACTTTGTTATTTGAAGATTCTTGGTTGGTGAAATTCCAAACTTGTCGTCGAAACGTCGAAATATTACGATATATTAATTAATATTAATGGATTAAGAATTTAGAAGTGCAGGTTTGAGTAATTTTTATAAAGAACGAGTCATTTATTATGAAATAAAACTTTGTTATTTGAAGATTCTTGGTTGGTGAAATTCCAAACTTGTCGTCGAAACGTCGAAATATTACGATATATTAATTATTATTAATGGATTAAGATTTTAGAAGTGCAGGTTTGAGTAATTTTTATAAAGAACGAGTCATTTATTATGAAATAAGACTTTGTTATTTGAAGATTCTTGGTTGGTGAAATTCCAAACTTGTCGTCGAAACGTCGAAATATTACGATATATTAATTAATATTAATAGATTAAGATTTTAGAAGTGCAGGTTTGAGTAATTTTTATAAAGAACGAGTCATTTATTATGAAATAAGACTTTGTTCTTTGAAGATTCTTGGTTGGTGAAATTCCAAACTTGTCGTCGAAACGTCGAAATATTACGATATATTAATTAATATTAATGGATTAAGATTTTAGAAGTGCAGGTTTGAGTAATTTTTATAAAGAACGAGTCATTTATTATGAAATAAGACTTTGTTATTTGAAGATTCTTGGTTGGTGAAATTCCAAACTTGTCGTCGAAACGTCGAAATATTGGGATTTATTAATTAATATTAATGGATTAAGATTTTAGAAGTGCAGGTTTGAGTAATTTTTATAAAGAACGAGTCATTTATTATGAAATAAGACTTTGTTATTTGAAGATTCTTGGTTGGTGTAATTCCAAACTTGTCGTCGAAACGTCGAAATATTACGATATATTAATTAATATTAATGGATTAAGATTTTAGAAGTGCAGGTTTGAGTAATTTTTATAAAGAACGAGTCATTTATTATGAAATAAGACTTTGTTATTTGAAGATTCTTGGTTGGTGAAATTCCAAACTTGTCGTCGAAACGTCGAAATATTACGATATATTAATTAATATTAATGGATTAAGATTTTAGAAGTGCTGGTTTGAGTAATTTTTATAAAGAACGAGTCATTTATTATGAAATAAGACTTTGTTATTTGAAGATTCTTGGTTGGTGAAATTCCAAACTTGTCGTCGAAACGTCGAAATATTACGATATATTAATTAATATTAATGGATTAAGATTTTAGAAGTGCAGGTTTGAGTAATTTTTATAAAGAACGAGTCATTTATTATGAAATAAGACTTTGTTATTTGAAGATACTTGGTTGGTAATATTCTAAACTTGTCTTCGAAACGTCGAAATATTACGATTTATTAATTAATATTAATGGATTAAGATTTTAGAAGTGCTGGTTTGAGTAATTTTTATAAAGAACGAGTCATTTATTATGAAATAAGACTTTGTTATTTGAAGATTCTTGGTTGGTGAAATTCCAAACTTGTCGTCGAAACGTCGAAATATTACGATATATTAATTAATATTAATGGATTAAGATTTTAGAAGTGCAGGTTTGAGTAATTTTTATAAAGAACGAGTCATTTATTATGAAATAAGACTTTGTTATTTGAAGATACTTGGTTGGTGAAATTCCAAACTTGTCGTCGAAACGTCGAAATATTACGATATATTAATTAATATTAATGGATTAAACTTTTAGAAGTGCTGGTTTGAGTAATTTTTATAAAGAACGAGTCATTTATTATGAAATAAGACTTTGTTATTTGAAGATTCTTGGTTGGTGAAATTCCAAACTTGTCGTCGAAACGTCGAAATATTACGATATATTAATTAATATTAATGGATTAAGATTTTAGAAGTGCTGGTTTCAGTAATTTTTATAAAGAACGAGTCATTTATTATGTAATAAGACTTTGTTATTTGAAGATTCTTGGTTGGTGAAATTCCAAACTTGTCGTCGAAACGTCGAAATATTACGATATATTAATTAATATTAATGGATTAAGATTTTAGAAGTGCTGGTTTGAGTAATTTTTATAAAGAACGAGTCATTTATTATGAAATAAGACTTTGTTATATGAAGATTCTTGGTTGGTGAAATTCCAAACTTGTCGTCGAAACGTCGAAATATTACGATATATTAATTAATATTAATGGATTAAGATTTTAGAAGTGCTGGTTTGAGTAATTTTTATAAAGAACGAGTCATTTATTATGAAATAAGACTTTGTTATTTGAAGATTCTTGGTTGGTGAAATTCCAAACTTGTCGTCGAAACGTCGAAATATTACGATATATTAATTAATATTAATGGATTAAGATTTTAGAAGTGCAGGTTTGAGTAATTTTTATAAAGAACGAGTCATTTATTATGAAATAAGACTTTGTTATTTGAAGATTCTTGGTTGGTGAAATTCCAAACTTGTCGTCGAAACGTCGAAATATTACGATATATTAATTAATATTAATGGATTAAGATTTAAGAAGTGCTGGTTTGAGTAATTTTTATAAAGAACGAGTCATTTATTATGAAATAAGACTTTGTTATTTGAAGATTCTTGGTTGGTGAAATTCTAAACCTGTCGTCGAAATATTACGATATATTAATTAATATTAATGGATAAGGATTTTAGAAGTGCTGGTTTGAGTAATTTTTATAAAGAACGAGTCATTTATTATGAAATAAGACTTTGTTATTTGAAGATTCTTGGTTGGTGAAATTCCAAACTTGTCGTCGAAACGTCGAAATATTACGATATATTAATTAATATTAATGGATTAAGTTTTTAGAAGTGCAGGTTTGAGTAATTTTTATAAAGAACGAGTCATTTATTATGAAATAAGACTTTGTTATTTGAAGATTCTTGGTTGGTGAAATTCCAAACTTGTCGTCGAAACGTCGAAATATTACGATATATTAATTAATATTAATGGATTAAGATTTTAGAAGTGCAGGTTTGAGTAATTTTTATAAAGAACGAGTCATTTATTATGAAATAAGACTTTGTTATTTGAAGATTCTTGGTTGGTGAAATTCCAAACTTGTCGTCGAAACGTCGAAATATTGGGATATATTAATTAATATTAATGGATTAAGATTTTAGAAGTGCAGGTTTGAGTAATTTTTATAAAGAACGAGTCATTTATTATGAAATAAGACTTTGTTATTTGAAGATTCTTGGTTGGTGTAATTCCAAACTTGTCGTCGAAACGTCGAAATATTACGATATATTAATTAATATTAATGGATTAAGATTTTAGAAGTGCAGGTTTGAGTAATTTTTATAAAGAACGAGTCATTTATTATGAAATAAGACTTTGTTATTTGAAGATACTTGGTTGGTGAAATTCCAAACTTGTCGTCGAAACGTCGAAATATTACGATATATTAATTAATATTAATGGATTAAGATTTTAGAAGTGCTGGTTTGAGTAATTTTTATAAAGAACGAGTCATTTATTATGAAATAAGACTTTGTTATTTGAAGATTCTTGGTTGGTGAAATTCCAAACTTGTCGTCGAAACGTCGAAATATTACGATATATTAATTAATATTAATGGATTAAGATTTTAGAAGTGCTGGTTTGAGTAATTTTTATAAAGAACGAGTCATTTATTATGAAATAAGACTTTGTTATTTGAAGATTCTTGGTTGGTGAAATTGCAAACTTGTCGTCGAAACGTCGAAATATTACGATATATTAATTAATATTAATGGATTAAGATTTTAGAAGTGCTGGTTTGAGTAATTTTTATAAAGAACGAGTCATTTATTATGAAATAAGACTTTGTTATATGAAGATTCTTGGTTGGTGAAATTCCAAACTTGTCGTCGAAACGTCGAAATATTACGATATATTAATTAATATTAATGGATTAAGATTTTAGAAGTGCTGGTTTGAGTAATTTTTATAAAGAACGAGTCATTTATTATGAAATAAGACTTTGTTATTTGAAGATTCTTGGTTGGTGAAATCCCAAACTTGTCGTCGAAACGTCGAAATATTACGATATATTAATTAATATTAATGGATTAAGATTTTAGAAGTGCAGGTTTGAGTAATTTTTATAAAGAACGAGTCATTTATTATGAAATAAGACTTTGTTATTTGAAGATTCTTGGTTGGTGAAATTCCAAACTTGTCGTCGAAACGTCTAAATATTACGATATATTAATTAATATTAATGGATTAAGATTTTAGAAGTGCTGGTTTGAGTAATTTTTATAAAGAACGAGTCATTTATTATGAAATAAGACTTTGTTATTTGAAGATTCTTGGTTGGTGAAATTCCAAACTTGTCGTCGAAATATTACGATATATTAATTAATATTAATGGATTAAGATTTTAGAAGTGCTGGTTTGAGTAATTTTTATAAAGAACGAGTCATTTATTATGAAATAAGACTTTGTTATTTGAAGATTCTTGGTTGGTGAAATTCCAAACTTGTCGTCGAAACGTCGAAATATTATGATATTTTAATTAATATTAATAGATTTAAATTTTAGAAGTGCAGGTTTGAGTAATTTTTATAAAGAACGAATCATTTATTATGAAATAAGACTTTGTTATTTGAAGATTCTTGGTTGGTGAAATTCCAAACTTGTCGTCGAAACGTCGAAATATTATGATATATTAATTAATATTAATAGATTTAAATTTTAGAAGTGCAGGTTTGAGTAATTTTTATAAAGAACGAATCATTTATTATGAAATAAGACTTTGTTATTTGAAGATTCTTGGTTGGTGAAATTCCAAACTTGTCGTCGAAATATTACCGATTTATTAATTAATATTAATGGATTAAGATTTTAGAAGTGCTGGTTTGAGTAATTTTTATAAAGAACGAGTCATTTATTATGAAATAAGACTTTGTTATTTGAAGATTCTTGGTTGGTGAAATTCCAAACTTGTCGTCGAAACGTCGAAATATTACGATATATTAATTAATATTAATGGATTAAGATTTTAGAAGTGCAGGTTTGAGTAATTTTTATAAAGAACGAGTCATTTATTATGAAATAAGACTTTGTTATTTGAAGATTCTTGGTTGGTGAAATTCCAAACTTGTCGTCGAAACGTCGAAATATTACGATATATTAATTAATATTAATGGATTAAGATTTTAGAAGTGCAGGTTTGAGTAATTTTTATAAAGAACGAGTCATTTATTATGAAATAAGACTTTGTTATTTGAAGATTCTTGGTTGGTGAAATTCCAAACTTGTCGTCGAAACGTCGAAATATTACGATATATTAATTAATAATATTAGATTAAGATTTTAGAAGTGCAGGTTTGAGTAATTTTTATAAAGAACGAGTCATTTATTATGAAATAAGACTTTGTTATTTGAAGATTCTTGGTTGGTGAAATTCCAAACTTGTCGTCGAAACGTCGAAATATTACGATATATTAATTAATATTAATGGATTAAGATTTTAGAAGTGCAGGTTTGAGTAATTTTTATAAAGAACGAGTCATTTATTATGAAATAAGACTTTGTTATTTGAAGATTCTTGGTTGGTGAAATTCCAAACTTGTCGTCGAAACGTCGAAATATTATGATATATTAATTAATATTAATAGATTTAAATTTAGAAGTGCAGGTTTGAGTAATTTTTATAAAGAACGAGTCATTTATTATGAAATAAGACTTTGTTATTTGAAGATTCTTGGTTGGTGAAATTCCAAACTTGTCGTCGAAACGTCGAAATATTACGATATATTAATTAATATTAATAGATTAAGATTTTAGAACTGCAGGTTTGAGTAATTTTTATAAAGAACGAGTCATTTATTATGAAATAAGACTTTGTTATTTGAAGATTCTTGGTTGGTGAAATTCCAAACTTGTCGTCGAAACGTCGAAATATTACGATATATTAATTAATATTAATGGATTAAGATTTTAGAAGTGCAGGTTTGAGTAATTTTTTATAAAGAACGAGTCATTTATTATGAAATAAGACTTTGTTATTTGAAGATTCTTGGTTGGTGAAATTCCAAACTTGTCGTCGAAACGTCTAAATATTACGATATATTAATTAATATTAATGGATTAAGATTTTAGAAGTGCTGGTTTGAGTAATTTTTATAAAGAACGAGTCATTTATTATGAAATAAGACTTTGTTATTTGAAGATTCTTGGTTGGTGAAATTCCAAACTTGTCGTCGAAATATTACGATATATTAATTAATATTAATGGATTAAGATTTTAGAAGTGCTGGTTTGAGTAATTTTTATAAAGAACGAGTCATTTATTATGAAATAAGACTTTGTTATTTGAAGATTCTTGGTTGGTGAAATTCCAAACTTGTCGTCGAAACGTCGAAATATTATGATATATTAATTAATATTAATAGATTTAAATTTTAGAAGTGCAGGTTTGAGTAATTTTTATAAAGAACGAATCATTTATTATGAAATAAGACTTTGTTATTTGAAGATTCTTGGTTGGTGAAATTCCAAACTTGTCGTCGAACGTCGAAATATTATGATATATTAATTAATATTAATAGATTTAAATTTTAGAAGTGCAGGTTTGAGTAATTTTTATAAAGAACGAGTCATTTATTATGAAATAAGACTTTGTTATTTGAAGATTCTTGGTTGGTGAAATTCCAAACTTGTCGTCGAAATATTACGATTTATTAATTAATATTAATGGATTAAGATTTTAGAAGTGCTGGTTTGAGTAATTTTTATAAAGAACGAGTCATTTATTATGAAATAAGACTTTGTTATTTGAAGATTCTTGGTTGGTGAAATTCCAAACTTGTCGTCGAAACGTCGAAATATTACGATATATTAATTAATATTAATGGATTAAGATTTTAGAAGTGCAGGTTTAAGTAATTTTATAAAGAACGAGTCATTTATTATGAAATAAGACTTTGTTATTTGAAGATTCTTGGTTGGTGAAATTCCAAACTTGTCGTCGAAACGTCGAAATATTACGATATATTAATTAATATTAATGGATTAAGATTTTAGAAGTGCAGGTTTGAGTAATTTTTATAAAGAACGAGTCATTTATTATGAAATAAGACTTTGTTATTTGAAGATTCTTGGTAGGTGAAATTCCAAACTTGTCGTCGAAACGTCGAAATATTACGATATATTAATTAATAATAATAGATTAAGATTTTAGAAGTGCAGGTTTGAGTAATTTTTATAAAGAACGAGTCATTTATTATGAA
>JAYJMR010000332.1:0-21384 GCA_037074705.1 Zhengitettix transpicula
ATTAATAGATTAAGATTTTAGAAGTGCAGGTTTGAGTAATTTTTATAAAGAACGAGTCATTTATTATGAAATAAGACTTTGTTATTTTTAGTTTCTTGGTTGGTGAAATTCCAAACTTGTCGTCGAAACGTCGAAATATTGGGATATATTAATTAATATTAATAGATTAAGATTTTAGAAGTGCAGGTTTGAGTAATTTTTATAAAGAACGAGTCATTTATTATGAAATAAGACTTTGTTATTTTTAGTTTCTTGGTTGGTGAAATTCCAAACTTGTCGTCGAAACGTCGAAATATTGGGATATATTAATTAATATTAATAGATTAAGATTTTAGAAGTGCAGGTTTGAGTAATTTTTATAAAGAACGAGTCATTTATTATAAAATAAGACTTTGTTATTTTTAGATTCTTGGTTGGTGAAATTCCAAACTTGTCGTCGAAACGTCGAAATATTGGGATATATTAATTAATATTAATGGATTAAGATTTTAGAAGTGCAGGTTTGAGTAATTTTTATAAAGAACGAGTCATTTATTATGAAATAAGACTTTGTTATTTTTAGTTTCTTGTTGGTGAAATTCCAAACTTGTCGTCGAAACGTCGAAATATTACGATATATTAATTAATATTAATAGATTAAGATATTAGAAGTGCAGGTTTGAGTAATTTTTATAAAGAACGAGTCATTTATTATGAAATGAGACTTTGTTATTTTTAGATTCTTGGTTAATGAAATTCCAAACTTGTCGTCGAAACGTCGAAATATTACGATATATTAATTAATATTAATAGATTAAGATTTTAGAAGTGCAGGTTTGAGTAATTTTTATAAAGAACGAGTCATTTATTATGAAATAAGACTTTGTTATTTTTAGATTCTTGGTTGGTGAAATTCCAAACTTGTCGTCGAAACGTCGAAATATTACGATATATTAATTAATATTAATAGATTAAGATTTTAGAAGTGCAGGTTTGAGTAATTTTTATAAAGAACGAGTCATTTATTATGAAATAAGACTTTGTTATTTTTAGTTTCTTGGTTGGTGAAATTCCAAACTTGTCGTCGAAACGTCGAAATATTGGGATATATTAATTAATATTAATAGATTAAGATTTTAGAAGTGCAGGTTTGAGTAATTTTTATAAAGAACGAGTCATTTATTATGAAATAAGACTTTGTTATTTTTAGATTCTTGGTTGGTGAAATTCCAAACTTGTCGTCGAAACGTTGAAATATTACGATATATTAATTAATATTAATAGATTAAGATTTTAGAAGTGCAGGTTTGAGTAATTTTTATAAAGAACGAGTCATTTATTATGAAATAAGACTTTGTTATTTTTAGATTCTTGGTTTGTGAAATTCCAAACTTGTCGTCGAAACGTCGAAATATTACGATATATTAATTAATATTAATAGATTAAGATTTTAGAAGTGCAGGTTTAAGTAATTTTTATAAAGAACGAGTCATTTATTATGAAATAAGACTTTGTTATTTTTAGTTTCTTGGTTGGTGAAATTCCAAACTTGTCGTCGAAACGTCGAAATATTACGATATATTAATTAATATTAATAGATTAAGATTTTAGAAGTGCAGGTTTGAGTAATTTTTATAAAGAACGAGTCATTTATTATGAAATAAGACTTTGTTATTTTTAGTTTCTTGGTTGGTGAAATTCCAAACTTGTCGTCGAAACGTCGAAATATTACGATATATTAATTAATATTAATAGATTAAGATTTTAGAAGTGCAGGTTTGAGTAATTTTTATAAAGAACGAGTCATTTATTATGAAATAAGACTTTGTTATTTTTAGTTTCTTGGTTGGTGAAATTCCAAACTTGTCGTCGAAACGTCGAAATATTGGGATATATTAATTAATATTAATAGATTAAGATTTTAGAAGTGCAGGTTTGAGTAATTTTTATAAAGAACGAGTCATTTATTATGAAATAAGACTTTGTTATTTTTAGTTTCTTGGTTGGTGAAATTCCAAACTTGTCGTCGAAACGTCGAAATATTGGGATATATTAATTAATATTAATAGATTAAGATTTTAGAAGTGCAGGTTTGAGTAATTTTTATAAAGAACGTGTCATTTATTATGAAATAAGACTTTGTTATTTTTAGATTCTTAGTTGGTGAAATTCCAAACTTGTCGTTGAAACGTCGAAATATTACGATATATTAATTAATATAATAGATTAAGATTTTAGAAGTGCAGGTTTGAGTAATTTTTATAAAGAACGAGTCATTTATTATGAAATAAGACTTTGTTATTTTTAGATTCTTGGTTGGTGAAATTCCAAACTTGTCGTCGAAACGTCGAAATATTGGGATATATTAATTAATATTAATAGATTAAGATTTTAGAAGTGCAGGTTTGAGTAATTTTTATAAAGAACGAGTCATTTATTATAAATAAGACTTTGTTATTTTTAGATTCTTGGTTGGTGAAATTCCAAACTTGTCGTCGAAACGTCGAAATATTGGGATATATTAATTAATATTAATGGATTAAGATTTTAGAAGTGCAGGTTTGAGTAATTTTTATAATGAGTAATTTTTATAAAGAACGAGTCATTTATTATGAAATAAGACTTTGTTAATTTTTAGTTTCTTGGTTGGTGAAATTCCAAACTTGTCGTCGAAACGTCGAAATATTGGGATATATTAATTAATATTAATAGATTAAGATTTTAGAAGTGCAGGTTTGAGTAATTTTTATAAAGAACGAGTCATTTATTATGAATAAGACTTTGTTATTTTAGTTTCTTGGTTGGTGAAATTCCAAACTTGTCGTCGAAACGTCGAAATATTGGATATATTAATTAATATTAATAGATTAAGATTTTAGAAGTGCAGGTTTGAGTAATTTTTATAAAGAACGAGTCATTTATTATAAATAAGACTTTGTTATTTTTAGATTCTTGGTTGGTGAAATTCCAAACTTGTCGTCGAAACGTCGAAATATTGGGATATATTAATTAATATTAATGATTAAGATTTTAGAAGTGCAGGTTTGAGTAATTTTTTATAAAGAACGAGTCATTTATTATGAAATAAGACTTTGTTATTTTTAGTTTCTTGGTTGGTGAATTCCAAACTTGTCGTCGAAACGTCGAAATATTACGATATATTAATTAATATTAATAGATTAAGATTTTAGAAGTGCAGGTTTGAGTAATTTTATAAAGAACGAGTCATTTATTATGAATAGACTTTGTTATTTTTAGATTCTTGGTTAATGAACTTGTCGTCGAAACGTCGAATATTACGATATATTAATTAATATTAATAGATTAAGATTTTAGAAGTGCAGGTTTGAGTAATTTTTATAAAGAACGAGTCATTTATTATGAAATAAGACTTTGTTATTTTTAGATTCTTGGTTGGTGAAATTCCAAACTTGTCGTCGAAACGTCGAAATATTACGATATATTAATTAATATTAATAGATTAAGATTTTAGAAGTGCAGGTTTGAGTAATTTTTATAAAGAACGAGTCATTTATTATGAAATAAGACTTTGTTATTTTTAGTTTCTTGGTTGGTGAAATTCCAAACTTGTCGTCGAAACGTCGAAATATTGGGATATATTAATTAATATTAATAGATTAAGATTTTAGAAGTGCAGGTTTGAGTAATTTTTATAAAGAACGAGTCATTTATTATGAAATAAGACTTTGTTATTTTTAGATTCTTGGTTGGTGAAATTCCAAACTTGTCGTCGAAACGTTGAAATATTACGATATATTAATTAATATTAATAGATTAAGATTTTAGAAGTGCAGGTTTGAGTAATTTTTATAAAGAACGAGTCATTTATTATGAAATAAGACTTTGTTATTTTTAGATTCTTGGTTTGTGAAATTCCAAACTTGTCGTCGAAACGTCGAAATATTACGATATATTAATTAATATTAATAGATTAAGATTTTAGAAGTGCAGGTTTAAGTAATTTTTATAAAGAACGAGTCATTTATTATGAAATAAGACTTTGTTATTTTTAGTTTCTTGGTTGGTGAAATTCCAAACTTGTCGTCGAAACGTCGAAATATTACGATATATTAATTAATATTAATAGATTAAGATTTTAGAAGTGCAGGTTTGAGTAATTTTTATAAAGAACGAGTCATTTATTATGAAATAAGACTTTGTTATTTTTAGTTTCTTGGTTGGTGAAATTCCAAACTTGTCGTCGAAACGTCGAAATATTACGATATATTAATTAATATTAATAGATTAAGATTTTAGAAGTGCAGGTTTGAGTAATTTTTATAAAGAACGAGTCATTTATTATGAAATAAGACTTTGTTATTTTTAGTTTCTTGGTTGGTGAAATTCCAAACTTGTCGTCGAAACGTCGAAATATTGGGATATATTAATTAATATTAATAGATTAAGATTTTAGAAGTGCAGGTTTGAGTAATTTTTATAAAGAACGAGTCATTTATTATGAAATAAGACTTTGTTATTTTTAGTTTCTTGGTTGGTGAAATTCCAAACTTGTCGTCGAAACGTCGAAATATTGGGATTCATTAATTAATATTAATAGATTAAGATTTTAGAAGTGCAGGTTTGAGTAATTTTTATAAAGAACGTGTCATTTATTATGAAATAAGACTTTGTTATTTTTAGATTCTTAGTTGGTGAAATTCCAAACTTGTCGTTGAAACGTCGAAATATTACGATATATTAATTAATATAATAGATTAAGATTTTAGAAGTGCAGGTTTGAGTAATTTTTATAAAGAACGAGTCATTTATTATGAAATAAGACTTTGTTATTTTTAGATTCTTGGTTGGTGAAATTCCAAACTTGTCGTCGAAACGTCGAAATATTGGGATATATTAATTAATATTAATAGATTAAGATTTTAGAAGTGCAGGTTTGAGTAATTTTTATAAAGAACGAGTCATTTATTATAAAATAAGACTTTGTTATTTTTAGATTCTTGGTTGGTGAAATTCCAAACTTGTCGTCGAAACGTCGAAATATTGGGATATATTAATTAATATTAATGGATTAAGATTTTAGAAGTGCAGGTTTGAGTAATTTTTATAAAGAACGAGTCATTTATTATGAAATAAGACTTTGTTATTTTTAGTTTCTTGGTTGGTGAAATTCCAAACTTGTCGTCGAAACGTCGAAATATTACGATATATTAATTAATATTAATAGATTAAGATTTTAGAAGTGCAGGTTTGAGTAATTTTTATAAAGAACGAGTCATTTATTATGAAATGAGACTTTGTTATTTTTAGATTCTTGGTTAATGAAATTCCAAACTTGTTGTCGAAACGTCGAAATATTACGATATATTAATTAATATTAATAGATTAAGATTTTAGAAGTGCAGGCTTGAGTAATTTTTATAAAGAACGAGTCATTTATTATGAAATAAGACTTTGTTATTTTTAGATTCTTGGTTGGTGAAATTCCAAACTTGTCGTCGAAACGTCGAAATATTACGATATATTAATTAATATTAATAGATTAAGATTTTAGAAGTGCAGGTTTGAGTAATTTTTATAAAGAACGAGTCATTTATTATGAAATAAGACTTTGTTATTTTTAGTTTCTTGGTTGGTGAAATTCCAAACTTGTCGTCGAAACGTCGAAATATTGGGATATATTAATTAATATTAATAGATTAAGATTTTAGAAGTGCAGGTTTGAGTAATTTTTATAAAGAACGAGTCATTTATTATGAAATAAGACTTTGTTATTTTTAGATTCTTGGTTGGTGAAATTCCAAACTTGTCGTCGAAACGTTGAAATATTACGATATATTAATTAATATTAATAGATTAAGATTTTAGAAGTGCAGGTTTGAGTAATTTTTATAAAGAACGAGTCATTTATTATGAAATAAGACTTTGTTATTTTTAGTTTCTTGGTTGGTGAAATTCCAAACTTGTCGTCGAAACGTCGAAATATTACGATATATTAATTAATATTAATAGATTAAGATTTTAGAAGTGCAGGTTTGAGTAATTTTTATAAAGAACGAGTCATTTATTATGAAATGAGACTTTGTTATTTTTAGATTCTTGGTTAATGAAATTCCAAACTTGTCGTCGAAACGTCGAAATATTACGATATATTAATTAATATTAATAGATTAAGATTTTAGAAGTGCAGGTTTGAGTAATTTTTATAAAGAACGAGTCATTTATTATGAAATAAGACTTTGTTATTTTTAGATTCTTGGTTGGTGAAATTCCAAACTTGTCGTCGAAACGTCGAAATATTACGATATATTAATTAATATTAATAGATTAAGATTTAAGAAGTGCAGGTTTGAGTAATTTTTATAAAGAACGAGTCATTTATTATGAAATAAGACTTTGTTATTTTTAGTTTCTTGGTTGGTGAAATTCCAAACTTGTCGTCGAAACGTCGAAATATTGGGATATATTAATTAATATTAATAGATTAAGATTTTAGAAGTGCAGGTTTGAGTAATTTTTATAAAGAACGAGTCATTTATTATGAAATAAGACTTTGTTATTTTTAGATTCTTGGTTGGTGAAATTCCAAACTTGTCGTCGAAACGTTGAAATATTACGATATATTAATTAATATTAATAGATTAAGATTTTAGAAGTGCAGGTTTGAGTAATTTTTATAAAGAACGAGTCATTTATTATGAAATAAGACTTTGTTATTTTTAGTTTCTTGGTTGGTGAAATTCCAAACTTGTCGTCGAAACGTCGAAATATTACGATATATTAATTAATATTAATAGATTAAGATTTTAGAAGTGCAGGTTTGAGTAATTTTTATAAAGAACGAGTCATTTATTATGAAATGAGACTTTGTTATTTTTAGATTCTTGGTTAATGAAATTCCAAACTTGTCGTCGAAACGTCGAAATATTACGATATATTAATTAATATTAATAGATTAAGATTTTAGAAGTGCAGGTTTGAGTAATTTTTATAAAGAACGAGTCATTTATTATGAAATAAGACTTTGTTATTTTTAGATTCTTGGTTGGTGAAATTCCAAACTTGTCGTCGAAACGTCGAAATATTACGATATATTAATTAATATTAATAGATTAAGATTTAAGAAGTGCAGGTTTGAGTAATTTTTATAAAGAACGAGTCATTTATTATGAAATAAGACTTTGTTATTTTTAGATTCTTGGTTGGTGAAATTCCAAACTTGTCGTCGAAACGTCGAAATATTGGGATATATTAATTAATATTAATAGATTAAGATTTTAGAAGTGCAGGTTTGAGTAATTTTTATAAAGAACGAGTCATTTATTATGAAATAAGACTTTGTTATTTTTAGATTCTTGGTTGGTGAAATTCCGAACTTGTCGTCGAAACGTCGAAATATTACGATCTATTAATTAATATTAATAGATTAAGATTTTAGAAGTGCAGGTTTGAGTAATTTTTATAAAGAACGAGTCATTTATTATGAAATAAGACTTTGTTATTTTTAGATTCTTGGTTGGTGAAATTCCGAACTTGTCGTCGAAACGTCGAAATATTACGATCTATTAATTAATATTAATAGATTAAGATTTTAGAAGTGCAGGTTTGAGTAATTTTTATAAAGAACGAGTCATTTATTATGAAATAAGACTTTGTTATTTTTAGATTCTTGGTTGGTGAAATTCCAAACTTGTCGTCGAAACGTCGAAATATTACGATATATTAATTAATATTAATAGATTAAGATTTTAGAAGTGCAGGTTTGAGTAATTTTTATAAAGAACGAGTCATTTATTATGAAATAAGACTTTGTTATTTTTAGATTCTTGGTTGGTGAAATTCCAAACTTGTCGTCGAAACGTCGAAATATTACGATATATTAATTAATATTAATAGATTAAGATTTTTGAAGTGCAGGTTTGAGTAATTTTTATAAAGAACGAGTCATTTATTATGAAATAAGACTTTGTTATTTTTAGTTTCTTGGTTGGTGAAATTCCAAACTTGTCGTCGAAACGTCGAAATATTGGGATATATTAATTAATATTAATAGATTAAGATTTTAGAAGTGCAGGTTTGAGTAATTTTTATAAAGAACGAGTCATTTATTATGAAATAAGACTTTGTTATTTTTAGATTCTTGGTTGGTGAAATTCCAAACTTGTCGTCGAAACGTCGAAATATTGGGATATATTAATTAATATTAATAGATTAAGATTTTAGAAGTGCAGGTTTGAGTAATTTTTATAAAGAACGAGTCATTTATTATGAAATAAGACTTTGTTATTTTTAGTTTCTTGGTTGGTGAAATTCCAAACTTGTCGTCGAAACGTCGAAATATTGGGATATATTAATTAATATTTATAGATTAAGATTTTAGAAGTGCAGGTTTGAGTAATTTTTATAAAGAACGAGTCATTTATTATGAAATAAGACTTTGTTATTTTTAGATTCTTGGTTGGTGAAATTCCAAACTTGTCGTCGAAACGTCGAAATATTACGATATATTAATTAATATTTATAGATTAAGATTTTAGAAGTACAGGTTTGAGTAATTTTTATAAAGAACGAGTCATTTATTATGAAATAAGACTTTGTAATTTTTAGTTTCTTGGTTGGTGAAATTCCAAACTTGTCGTCGAAACGTCGAAATATTACGATATATTAATTATATTAATAGATTAAGATTTTAGAAGTGCAGGTTTGAGTATTTTTTTTAAAGAACGAGTCATTTATTATGAAATAAGACTTTGTTATTTTTAGATTCTTGGTTGGTGAAATTCCAAACTTGTCGTCGAAACGTCGAAATATTACGATATATTAATAATTATTAATAGATTAAGATTTTAGAAGTGCAGGTTTGAGTAATTTTTATAAAGAACGAGTCATTTATTATGAAATAAGACTTTGTTATTTTTAGATTCTTGGTTGGTGAAATTCCAAACTTGTCGTCGAAACGTCGAAATATTACGATATATTAATTAATATTAATAGATTAAGATTTTAGAAGTGCAGGTTTGAGTAATTTTTATAAAGAACGAGTCATTTATTATGAAATAAGACTTTGTTATTTTTAGTTTCTTGGTTGGTGAAATTCCAAACTTGTCGTCGAAACGTCGAAATATTGGGCCATATTAATTAATATTAATAGATTAAGATTTTAGAAGTGCAGGTTTGAGTAATTTTTATAAAGAACGAGTCATTTATTATGAAAAAAGACTTTGTTATTTTTAGATTCTTGGTTGGTGAAATTCCAAACTTGTCGTCGAAACGTCGAAATATTACGATATATTAATTAATATTAATAGATTAAGATTTTAGAAGTGCAGGTTTGAGTAATTTTTATAAAGAACGAGTCATTTATTATGAAATAAGACTTTGTTATTTTTAGATTCTTGGTTTGTGAAATTCCAAACTTGTCGTCGAAACGTCGAAATATTACGATATATTAATTAATATTAATAGATTAAGATTTTAGAAGTGCAGGTTTGAGTAATTTTTATAAAGAACGAGTCATTTATTATGAAATAAGACTTTGTTATTTTTAGTTTCTTGGTTGGTGAAATTCCAAACTTGTCGTCGAAACGTCGAAATATTACGATATATTAATTAATATTAATAGATTAAGATTTTAGAAGTGCAGGTTTGAGTAATTTTTATAAAGAACGAGTCATTTATTATGAAATAAGACTTTGTTATTTTTAGTTTCTTGGTTGGTGAAATTCCAAACTTGTCGTCGAAACGTCGAAATATTGGGATATATTAATTAATATTAATAGATTAAGATTTTAGAAGTGCAGGTTTGAGTAATTTTTATAAAGAACGAGTCATTTATTATGAAATAAGACTTTGTTATTTTTAGTTTCTTGGTTGGTGAAATTCCAAACTTGTCGTCGAAACGTCGAAATATTGGGATATATTAATTAATATTAATAGATTAAGATTTTAGAAGTGCAGGTTTGAGTAATTTTTATAAAGAACGAGTCATTTATTATAAAATAAGACTTTGTTATTTTTAGATTCTTGGTTGGTGAAATTCCAAACTTGTCGTCGAAACGTCGAAATATTGGGATATATTAATTAATATTAATGGATTAAGATTTTAGAAGTGCAGGTTTGAGTAATTTTTATAAAGAACGAGTCATTTATTATGAAATAAGACTTTGTTATTTTTAGTTTCTTGGTTGGTGAAATTCCAAACTTGTCGTCGAAACGTCGAAATATTACGATATATTAATTAATATTAATAGATTAAGATTTTAGAAGTGCAGGTTTGAGTAATTTTTATAAAGAACGAGTCATTTATTATGAAATGAGACTTTGTTATTTTTAGATTCTTGGTTAATGAAATTCCAAACTTGTCGTCGAAACGTCGAAATATTACGATATATTAATTAATATTAATAGATTAAGATTTTAGAAGTGCAGGTTTGAGTAATTTTTATAAAGAACGAGTCATTTATTATGAAATAAGACTTTGTTATTTTTAGATTCTTGGTTGGTGAAATTCCAAACTTGTCGTCGAAACGTCGAAATATTACGATATATTAATTAATATTAATAGATTAAGATTTTAGAAGTGCAGGTTTGAGTAATTTTTATAAAGAACGAGTCATTTATTATGAAATAAGACTTTGTTATTTTTAGTTTCTTGGTTGGTGAAATTCCAAACTTGTCGTCGAAACGTCGAAATATTGGGATATATTAATTAATATTAATAGATTAAGATTTTAGAAGTGCAGGTTTGAGTAATTTTTATAAAGAACGAGTCATTTATTATGAAATAAGACTTTGTTATTTTTAGATTCTTGGTTGGTGAAATTCCAAACTTGTCGTCGAAACGTTGAAATATTACGATATATTAATTAATATTAATAGATTAAGATTTTAGAAGTGCAGGTTTGAGTAATTTTTATAAAGAACGAGTCATTTATTATGAAATAAGACTTTGTTATTTTTAGATTCTTGGTTTGTGAAATTCCAAACTTGTCGTCGAAACGTCGAAATATTACGATATATTAATTAATATTAATAGATTAAGATTTTAGAAGTGCAGGTTTAAGTAATTTTTATAAAGAACGAGTCATTTATTATGAAATAAGACTTTGTTATTTTTAGTTTCTTGGTTGGTGAAATTCCAAACTTGTCGTCGAAACGTCGAAATATTACGATATATTAATTAATATTAATAGATTAAGATTTTAGAAGTGCAGGTTTGAGTAATTTTTATAAAGAACGAGTCATTTATTATGAAATAAGACTTTGTTATTTTTAGTTTCTTGGTTGGTGAAATTCCAAACTTGTCGTCGAAACGTCGAAATATTACGATATATTAATTAATATTAATAGATTAAGATTTTAGAAGTGCAGGTTTGAGTAATTTTTATAAAGAACGAGTCATTTATTATGAAATAAGACTTTGTTATTTTTAGTTTCTTGGTTGGTGAAATTCCAAACTTGTCGTCGAAACGTCGAAATATTGGGATATATTAATTAATATTAATAGATTAAGATTTTAGAAGTGCAGGTTTGAGTAATTTTTATAAAGAACGAGTCATTTATTATGAAATAAGACTTTGTTATTTTTAGTTTCTTGGTTGGTGAAATTCCAAACTTGTCGTCGAAACGTCGAAATATTGGGATATATTAATTAATATTAATAGATTAAGATTTTAGAAGTGCAGGTTTGAGTAATTTTTATAAAGAACGTGTCATTTATTATGAAATAAGACTTTGTTATTTTTAGATTCTTAGTTGGTGAAATTCCAAACTTGTCGTTGAAACGTCGAAATATTACGATATATTAATTAATATAATAGATTAAGATTTTAGAAGTGCAGGTTTGAGTAATTTTTATAAAGAACGAGTCATTTATTATGAAATAAGACTTTGTTATTTTTAGATTCTTGGTTGGTGAAATTCCAAACTTGTCGTCGAAACGTCGAAATATTGGGATATATTAATTAATATTAATAGATTAAGATTTTAGAAGTGCAGGTTTGAGTAATTTTTATAAAGAACGAGTCATTTATTATAAAATAAGACTTTGTTATTTTTAGATTCTTGGTTGGTGAAATTCCAAACTTGTCGTCGAAACGTCGAAATATTGGGATATATTAATTAATATTAATGGATTAAGATTTTAGAAGTGCAGGTTTGAGTAATTTTTATAAAGAACGAGTCATTTATTATGAAATAAGACTTTGTTATTTTTAGTTTCTTGGTTGGTGAAATTCCAAACTTGTCGTCGAAACGTCGAAATATTACGATATATTAATTAATATTAATAGATTAAGATTTTAGAAGTGCAGGTTTGAGTAATTTTTATAAAGAACGAGTCATTTATTATGAAATGAGACTTTGTTATTTTTAGATTCTTGGTTAATGAAATTCCAAACTTGTTGTCGAAACGTCGAAATATTACGATATATTAATTAATATTAATAGATTAAGATTTTAGAAGTGCAGGTTTGAGTAATTTTTATAAAGAACGAGTCATTTATTATGAAATAAGACTTTGTTATTTTTAGATTCTTGGTTGGTGAAATTCCAAACTTGTCGTCGAAACGTCGAAATATTACGATATATTAATTAATATTAATAGATTAAGATTTTAGAAGTGCAGGTTTGAGTAATTTTTATAAAGAACGAGTCATTTATTATGAAATAAGACTTTGTTATTTTTAGTTTCTTGGTTGGTGAAATTCCAAACTTGTCGTCGAAACGTCGAAATATTGGGATATATTAATTAATATTAATAGATTAAGATTTTAGAAGTTCAGGTTTGAGTAATTTTTATAAAGAACGAGTCATTTATTATGAAATAAGACTTTGTTATTTTTAGATTCTTGGTTGGTGAAATTCCAAACTTGTCGTCGAAACGTTGAAATATTACGATATATTAATTAATATTAATAGATTAAGATTTTAGAAGTGCAGGTTTGAGTAATTTTTATAAAGAACGAGTCATTTATTATGAAATAAGACTTTGTTATTTTTAGTTTCTTGGTTGGTGAAATTCCAAACTTGTCGTCGAAACGTCGAAATATTACGATATATTAATTAATATTAATAGATTAAGATTTTAGAAGTGCAGGTTTGAGTAATTTTTATAAAGAACGAGTCATTTATTATGAAATGAGACTTTGTTATTTTTAGATTCTTGGTTAATGAAATTCCAAACTTGTCGTCGAAACGTCGAAATATTACGATATATTAATTAATATTAATAGATTAAGATTTTAGAAGTGCAGGTTTGAGTAATTTTTATAAAGAACGAGTCATTTATTATGAAATAAGACTTTGTTATTTTTAGATTCTTGGTTGGTGAAATTCCAAACTTGTCGTCGAAACGTCGAAATATTACGATATATTAATTAATATTAATAGATTAAGATTTAAGAAGTGCAGGTTTGATTAATTTTTATAAAGAACGAGTCATTTATTATGAAATAAGACTTTGTTATTTTTAGTTTCTTGGTTGGTGAAATTCCAAACTTGTCGTCGAAACGTCGAAATATTGGGATATATTAATTAATATTAATAGATTAAGATTTTAGAAGTGCAGGTTTGAGTAATTTTTATAAAGAACGAGTCATTTATTATGAAATAAGACTTTGTTATTTTTAGATTCTTGGTTGGTGAAATTCCAAACTTGTCGTCGAAACGTTGAAATATTACGATATATTAATTAATATTAATAGATTAAGATTTTAGAAGTGCAGGTTTGAGTAATTTTTATAAAGAACGAGTCATTTATTATGAAATAAGACTTTGTTATTTTTAGATTCTTGGTTTGTGAAATTCCAAACTTGTCGTCGAAACGTCGAAATATTACGATATATTAATTAATATTAATAGATTAAGATTTTAGAAGTGCAGGTTTGAGTAATTTTTATAAAGAACGAGTCATTTATTATGAAATAAGACTTTGTTATTTTTAGTTTCTTGGTTGGTGAAATTCCAAACTTGTCGTCGAAACGTCGAAATATTACGATATATTAATTAATATTAATAGATTAAGATTTTAGAAGTGCAGGTTTGAGTAATTTTTATAAAGAACGAGTCATTTATTATGAAATAAGACTTTGTTATTTTTAGTTTCTTGGTTGGTGAAATTCCAAACTTGTCGTCGAAACGTCGAAATATTGGGATATATTAATTAATATTAATAGATTAAGATGTTAGAAGTGCAGGTTTGAGTAATTTTTATAAAGAACGAGTCATTTATTATGAAATAAGACTTTGTTATTTTTAGATTCTTGGTTGGTGAAATTCCAAACTTGTCATCGAAACGTCGAAATATTGGGATATATTAATTAATATTAATAGATTAAGATTTTAGAAGTGCAGGTTTGAGTAATTTTTATAAAGAACGAGTCATTTATTATGAAATAAGACTTTGTTATTTTTAGATTCTTGGTTGGTGAAATTCCAAACTTGTCGTCGAAACGTCGATATATTACGATATATTAATTAATATTAATAGATTAAGATTTTAGAAGTGCAGGTTTGAGTAATTTTTATAAAGAACGAGTCATTTATTATGAAATAAGACTTTGTTATTTTTAGATTCTTGGTTGGTGAAATTCCAAACTTGTCGTCGAAACGTCGAAATATTACGATATATTAATTAATATTAATAGATTAAGATTTTAGAAGTGCAGGTTTGAGTAATTTTTATAAAGAATGAGTCATTTATTATGAAATAAGACTTTGTTATTTTTAGATTCTTGGTTGGTGAAATTCCAAACTTGCCGTCGAAACGTCGAAATATTACGATATATTAATTAATATTAATAGATTAAGATTTTAGAAGTGCAGGTTTGAGTAATTTTTATAAAGAACGAGTCATTTTTTATGAAATAAGACTTTGTTATTTTTAGTTTCTTGGTTGGTGAAATTCCAAACTTGACGTCGAAACGTCGAAATATTGGGATATATTAATTAATATTAATAGATTAAGATTTTAGAAGTGCAGGTTTGAGTAATTTTTATAAAGAACGAGTCATTTATTATGAAATAAGACTTTGTTATTTTTAGATTCTTGGTTGGTGAAATTCCAAACTTGTCGTCGAAACGTCGAAATATTACGATATATTAATTAATATTAATAGATTAAGATTTTAGAAGTGCAGGTTTGAGTAATTTTTATAAAGAACGAGTCATTTATTATGAAATAAGACTTTGTTATTTTTAGTTTCTTGGTTGGTGAAATTCCAAACTTGTCGTCGAAACGTCGAAATATTGGGATATATTAATTAATATTAATAGATTAAGATTTTAGAAGTGCAGGTTTGAGTAATTTTTATAAAGAACGAGTCATTTATTATGAAATAAGACTTTGTTATTTTTAGATTCTTGGTTGGTGAAATTCCAAACTTGTCGTCGAAACGTCGAAATATTACGATATATTAATTAATATTAATAGATTAAGATTTTAGAAGTGCAGGTTTGAGTAATTTTTATAAAGAACGAGTCATTTATTATGAAATAAGACTTTGTTATTTTTAGATTCTTGGTTGGTGAAATTCCAAACTTGTCGTCGAAACGTCGAAATATTACGATATATTAATTAATATTAATAGATTAAGATTTTAGAAGTGCAGGTTTGAGTAATTTTTATAAAGAATGAGTCATTTATTATGAAATAAGACTTTGTTATTTTTAGATTCTTGGTTGGTGAAATTCCAAACTTGTCGTCGAAACGTCGAAATATTACGATATATTAATTAATATTAATAGATTAAGATTTTAGAAGTGCAGGTTTGAGTAATTTTTATAAAGAACGAGTCATTTTTTATGAAATAAGACTTTGTTATTTTTAGTTTCTTGGTTGGTGAAATTCCAAACTTGTCGTCGAAACGTCGAAATATTGGGATATATTAATTAATATTAATAGATTAAGATTTTAGAAGTGCAGGTTTGAGTAATTTTTATAAAGAACGAGTCATTTATTATGAAATAAGACTTTGTTATTTTTAGATTCTTGGTTGGTGAAATTCCAAACTTGTCGTCGAAACGTCGAAATATTACGATATATTAATTAATATTAATAGATTAAGATTTTAGAAGTGCAGGTTTGAGTAATTTTTATAAAGAACGAGTCATTTATTATGAAATAAGACTTTGTTATTTTTAGTTTCTTGGTTGGTGAAATTCCAAACTTGTCGTCGAAACGTCGAAATATTGGGATATATTAATTAATATTAATAGATTAAGATTTTAGAAGTGCAGGTTTGAGTAATTTTTATAAAGAACGAGTCATTTATTATGAAATAAGACTTTGTTATTTTTAGATTCTTGGTTTGTGAAATTCCAAACTTGTCGTCGAAACGTCGAAATATTGGGATATATTAATTAATATTAATAGATTAAGATTTTAGAAGTGCAGGTTTGAGTAATTTTTATAAAGAACGAGTCATTTATTATGAAATAAGACTTTGTTATTTTTAGATTCTTGGTTGGTGAAATTCCAAACTTGTCGTCGAAACGTCGAAATATTACGATATATTAATTAATATTAATAGATTAAGACTTTAGAAGTGCAGGTTTGAGTAATTTTTATAAAGAACGAGTCATTTATTATGAAATAAGACTTTGTTATTTTTAGATTCTTGGTTGGTGAAATTCCAAACTTGTCGTCGAAACGTCGAAATATTACGATATATTAATTAATATTAATAGATTAAGATTTTAGAAGTGCAGGTTTGAGTAATTTTTATAAAGAACGAGTCATTTATTATGAAATAAGACTTTGTTATTTTTAGATTCTTGGTTAATGAAATTCTAAACTTGTCGTCGAAACGTCGAAATATTACGATATATTAATTAATATTAATAGATTAAGATTTTAGAAGTGCAGGTTTGAGTAATTTTTATAAAGAACGAGTCATTTATTATGAAATAAGACTTTGTTATTTTTAGTTTTTTGGTTGGTGAAATTCCAAACTTGTCGTCGAAACGTCGAAATATTGGGATATATTAATTAATATTAATAGATTAAGATTTTAGAAGTGCAGGTTTGAGTAATTTTTATAAAGAACGAGTCATTTATGATGAAATAAGACTTTGTTATTTTTAGATTCTTGGTTGGTGAAATTCCAAACTTGTCGTCGAAACGTCGAAATATTACGATATATTAATTAATATTAATAGATTAAGATTTTAGAAGTGCAGGTTTGAGTAATTTTTATAAAGAACGAGTCATGTATTATGAAATAAGACTTTGTTATTTTTAGATTCTTGGTTGGTGAAATTCCAAACTTGTCGTCGAAACGTCGAAATATAACGATATATTAATTAATATTAATAGATTAAGATTTTAGAAGTGCAGGTTTGAGTAATTTTTATAAAGAACGAGTCATTTATTATGAAATAAGACTTTGTTATTTTTAGATTCTTGGTTGGTGAAATTCCAAACTTGTCGTCGAAACGTCGAAATATTGGGATATATTAATTAATATTAATAGATTAAGATTTTAGAAGTGCAGGTTTGAGTAATTTTTATAAAGAACGAGTCATTTATTATGAAATAAGACTTTGTTATTTTTAGATTCTTGGTTGGTGAAATTCCAAACTTGTCGTCGAAACGTCGAAATATTACGATATATTAAATAATATTAATAGATTAAGATTTTAGAAGTGCAGGTTTGAGTAATTTTTATAAAGAACGAGTCATTTATTATGAAATAAGACTTTGTTATTTTTAGATTCTTGGTTGGTGAAATTCCAAACTTGTCATCGAAACGTCGAAATATTACGATATATTAATTAATATTAATAGATTAAGATTTTAGAAGTGCAGGTTTGAGTAATTTTTATAAAGAACGAGTCATTTATTATGAAATAAGACTTTGTTATTTTTAGATTCTTGGTTGGTGAAATTCCAAACTTGTCGTCGAAACGTCGAAATATTACGATATATTAATTAATATTAATAGATTAAGATTTTAGAAGTGCAGGTTTGAGTAATTTTTATAAAGAACGAGTCATTTATTATGAAATAAGACTTTGTTATTTTTAGTTTCTAGGTTGGTGAAATTCCAAACTTGTCGTCGAAACGTCGAAATATTGGGATATATTAATTAATATTAATAGATTAAGATTTTAGAAGTGCAGGTTTGAGTAATTTTTATAAAGAACGAGTCATTTATTATGAAATAAGACTTTGTTATTTTTAGATTCTTGGTTGGTGAAATTCCAAACTTGTCGTCGAAACGTCGAAATATTACGATATATTAATTAATATTAATAGATTAAGATTTTAGAAGTGCAGGTTTGAGTAATTTTTATAAAGAACGAGTCATTTATTATGAAATAAGACTTTGTTATTTTTAGATTCTTCGTTGGTGAAATTCCAAACTTGTCGTCGAAACGTCGAAATATTACGATATATTAATTAATATTAATAGATTAAGATTTTAGAAGTGCAGGTTTGAGTAATTTTTATAAAGAACGAGTCATTTATTATGAAATAAGACTTTGTTATTTTTAGATTCTTGGTTGGTGAAATTCCAAACTTGTCGTCGAAACGTCGAAATATTACGATATATTAATTAATATTAATAGATTAAGATTTTAGAAGTGCAGGTTTGAGTAATTTTTATAAAGAACGAGTCATTTATTATGAAATAAGACTTTGTTATTTTTAGTTTCTTGGTTGGTGAAATTCCAAACTTGTCGTCGAAACGTCGAAATATTGGGATATATTAATTAATATTAATAGATTAAGATTTTAGAAGTGCAGGTTTGAGTAATTTTTATAAAGAACGAGTCATTTATTATGAAATAAGACTTTGTTATTTTTAGTTTCTTGGTTGGTGAATTTCCAAACTTGTCGTCGAAACGTCGAAATATTGGGATATATTAATTAATATTAATAGATTAAGATTTTAGAAGTGCAGGTTTGAGTAATTTTTATAAAGAACGAGTCATTTATTATGAAATGAGACTTTGTTATTTTTAGATTCTTGGTTAATGAAATTCCAAACTTGTTGTCGAAACGTCGAAATATTACGATATATTAATTAATATTAATAGATTAAGATTTTAGAAGTGCAGGTTTGAGTAATTTTTATAAAGAACGAGTCATTTATTATGAAATAAGACTTTGTTATTTTTAGATTCTTGGTTGGTGAAATTCCAAACTTGTCGTCGAAACGTCGAAATATTACGATATATTAATTAATATTAATAGATTAAGATTTTAGAAGTGCAGGTTTGAGTAATTTTTATAAAGAACGAGTCATTTATTATGAAATAAGACTTTGTTATTTTTAGTTTCTTGGTTGGTGAAATTCCAAACTTGTCGTCGAAACGTCGAAATATTGGGATATATTAATTAATATTAATAGATTAAGATTTTAGAAGTGCAGGTTTGAGTAATTTTTATAAAGAACGAGTCATTTATTATGAAATAAGACTTTGTTATTTTTAGATTCTTGGTTGGTGAAATTCCAAACTTGTCGTCGAAACGTTGAAATATTACGATATATTAATTAATATTAATAGATTAAGATTTTAGAAGTGCAGGTTTGAGTAATTTTTATAAAGAACGAGTCATTTATTATGAAATAAGACTTTGTTATTTTTAGTTTCTTGGTTGGTGAAATTCCAAACTTGTCGTCGAAACGTCGAAATATTACGATATATTAATTAATATTAATAGATTAAGATTTTAGAAGTGCAGGTTTGAGTAATTTTTATAAAGAACGAGTCATTTATTATGAAATGAGACTTTGTTATTTTTAGATTCTTGGTTAATGAAATTCCAAACTTGTCGTCGAAACGTCGAAATATTACGATATATTAATTAATATTAATAGATTAAGATTTTAGAAGTGCAGGTTTGAGTAATTTTTATAAAGAACGAGTCATTTATTATGAAATAAGACTTTGTTATTTTTAGATTCTTGGTTGGTGAAATTCCAAACTTGTCGTCGAAACGTCGAAATATTACGATATATTAATTAATATTAATAGATTAAGATTTAAGAAGTGCAGGTTTGAGTAATTTTTATAAAGAACGAGTCATTTATTATGAAATAAGACTTTGTTATTTTTAGTTTCTTGGTTGGTGAAATTCCAAACTTGTCGTCGAAACGTCGAAATATTGGGATATATTAATTAATATTAATAGATTAAGATTTTAGAAGTGCAGGTTTGAGTAATTTTTATAAAGAACGAGTCATTTATTATGAAATAAGACTTTGTTATTTTAGATTCTTGGTTGGTGAAATTCCAAACTTGTCGTCGAAACGTTGAAATATTACGATATATTAATTAATATTAATAGATTAAGATTTTAGAAGTGCAGGTTTGAGTAATTTTTATAAAGAACGAGTCATTTATTATGAAATAAGACTTTGTTATTTTTAGATTCTTGGTTGTGAAATTCCAAACTTGTCGTCGAAACTTCGAAATATTACGATATATTAATTAATATTAATAGATTAAGATTTTAGAAGTGCAGGTTTGAGTAATTTTTATAAAGAACGAGTCATTTATTATGAAATAAGACTTTGTTATTTTTAGTTTCTTGGTTGGTGAAATTCCAAACTTGTCGTCGAAACGTCGAAATATTACGATATATTAATTAATATTAATAGATTAAGATTTTAGAAGTGCAGGTTTGAGTAATTTTTATAAAGAACGAGTCATTTATTATGAAATAAGACTTTGTTATTTTTAGTTTCTTGGTTGGTGAAATTCCAAACTTGTCGTCGAAACGTCGAAATATTGGGATATATTAATTAATATTAATAGATTAAGATGTTAGAAGTGCAGGTTTGAGTAATTTTTATAAAGAACGAGTCATTTATTATGAAATAAGACTTTGTTATTTTTAGATTCTTGGTTGGTGAAATTCCAAACTTGTCATCGAAACGTCGAAATATTGGATATATTAATTAATATTAATAGATTAAGATTTTAGAAGTGCAGGTTTGAGTAATTTTTATAAAGAACGAGTCATTTATTATGAAATAAGACTTTGTTATTTTTAGATTCTTGGTTGGTGAAATTCCAAACTTGTCGTCGAAACGTCGATATATTACGATATATTAATTAATATTAATAGATTAAGATTTTAGAAGTGCAGGTTTGAGTAATTTTATAAAGAACGAGTCATTTATTATGAAATAAGACTTTGTTATTTTTAGATTCTTGGTTGGTGAAATTCCAAACTTGTCGTCGAAACGTCGAAATATTACGATATATTAATTAATATTAATAGATTAAGATTTTAGAAGTGCAGGTTTGAGTAATTTTTATAAAGAATGAGTCATTTATTATGAAATAAGACTTTGTTATTTTTAGATTCTTGGTTGGTGAAATTCCAAACTTGCCGTCGAAACGTCGAAATATTACGATATATTAATTAATATTAATAGATTAAGATTTTAGAAGTGCAGGTTTGAGTAATTT
>JAYJMR010000333.1:0-20576 GCA_037074705.1 Zhengitettix transpicula
ATTAAAAAAAACTCTAAGGGAGTCTTGCATGTTTTATTCAAAATTCTTTTTTTAAAAAGACTTGGTTTTTCTGTTAAAAATATTAAAAAAACGTGTAAGGGGATAGTCTTGTATGTTTCCTTCTAAATTCTCCTTTCGTATTGACGCTTTTTTTGTTTAATATATTTAAAAAATCTCTTGCATGTTTTATTCAAAATTGTTATTTTAAAAAGACTTGGTTTTTCTGTTACAAATATTTAAAAAGGATGTAAGAGGATAGTTTTGTATGTTTTCTTAAGAATTCTCCTTTCGAATTGACGCTTTTTTTTGTTTAATATATTTGAAAAATCACTAAAATTCTTATTTTAAAAAGACTTGGTTTTTCTGTTAAAAATATTAAAAAAGGATGCAAGGGGTTAGTCCTGTATGTTTTCTTCAAAATTCTCCTTTCGTATTGACGTTTTTTTTGTTTAATATATTTGAAAGTTCACTAAGGGGATAGTCTTGCATGTTTTATTCAAAATTCTTATTTTTAAAGACTTGGTTTTTCTGTTTAAAATATTTAAAAAGGATGTAAGGGGATAGTCTTGTATGTTTTCTTAAAAATTCTCCTTTCGAATTGACGCTTTTTTTTTGTTTAATATATTTGAAACATCACGAAGGGGATAGTCTTGTATGTTTTCTTCTAAATTCTCCTTTCGTATTGACGTTTTTTTTTGTTTAATATATATGAAACATCACTAAAGGGATAGTCTTGCATGTTTTATTCAAAATTCTTTTTTTAAAAAAACGTGGTTTTTCTGTTAAAAAAGGATGCAAGGGGATAGTCTTGTATGTTTTCTTCAAAATTCTCCTTTCGTATTGACGTTTTTTTTGTTTAATATATTTAAAACATCACGAAGGGGATAGTCTTGCAGGTTTTAATCAAAATTCTTTTTTTAAAAAGACTTGGTTTTTCTGTTAAAAATATTAAAAAAGGATGTAAGGGGATAGTCTTGTATGTTTTTTTCAAAATTTTCCTTCGAATTGACGCTTTTTTTGTTTAATATATTTGAAACATCACTAAGGGGATAGTCTTGCATGTTTTATTCAAAATTATTTTTTTAAAAAGACTTGGTTTTTCTGTTAAAAATATTAAAAAAGGATGTAAGGGGATAGTCTTGTATGTTTTCTTCAAAATTCTCCTTTCGTATTGACGTTGTTTTTGTTTAATATATTTGAAACATCACTAAGGGGATAGTCTTGCATGTTTTATTCAAAATTCTTTTTTTAAAAAGACTTGGTTTTTCTGTTAAAAATATTAAAAAAGGATGTAAGGGGATAGTCTTGTATGTTTTCTTCAAAATTCTCCTTTCGTATTGACGTTGTTTTTGTTTAATATATTTGAAACATCACTAAGGGGATAGTCTTGCATGTTTTATTCAAAATTCTTTTTTTAAAAAGACTTGGTTTTTCTGTTAAAAATATTAAAAAAGGATGTAAGGGGATAGTCTTGTATGTTTTTTTCAAAATTTTCCTTCGAATTGACGCTTTTTTTGTTTAATATATTTGAAACATCACTAAGGGGATAGTCTTGCATGTTTTATTCAAAATTCTTTTTTTAAAAAGACTTGGTTTTTCTGTTAAAAATATTAAAAAAGGATGTAAGGGGATAGTCTTGTATGTTTTTTTCAAAATTTTCCTTTCGAATTGACGCTTTTTTTGTTTAATATATTTGAAACATCACTAAGGGGATAGTCTTGCATGTTTTATTCAAAATTCTTTTTTTAAAAAGAAGTGGTTTTTCTGTTAAAAATATTAAAAAAGGATGCAAGGGGATAGTCTTGTATGTTTTCTTCAAAATTCTCCTTTCGTATTGACGTTTTTTTTTGTTTAATATATTTGAAACATCACTAAGGGGATAGTCTTGCATGTTTTATTCAAAATTCTTTTTTTAAAAAGACTTGGTTTTTCTGTTAAAAATATTAAAAAAGGATGTAAGGGGATAGTCTTGTATGTTTTTTTATAAATTCTCCTTTCTAATTGATGTTTTTTTTTTGTTTAATATATTTGAAACATCACTAAGGGGATAGTCTTGCATGTTTTATTCAAAATTCTTATTTTAAAAAGACTTGGTTTGTCTGTTAAAAATATTAAAAAAGGATGTAGGGGGATAGTATTGTATGTTTTCTTCAATTTTCTCCTTTTGAATTTACGCTTTTTTTTTGTTTAATATATTTGAAAAATCACTAAGGGGATAGTCTTGCATGTTTTATTCAAAATTCTTTTTTTAAAAAGACATGGTTTTTCTGTTAAAAATATTAAAAAAGGATGCAAGGGGATAGTCTTGTATGTTTTCTTCAAAATTTTCCTTTCGAATTGACGCTTTTTTTGTTTTATATATTTGAAACATCACTAAGGGGATAGTCTTGCATGTTTTATTCAAAATTCTTTTATTAAAAAGACTTGGTTTTTCTGTTAAAAATATTAAAAAAGGATGTAAGGGGATAGTCTTGTATGTTTTTTTATAAATTCTCCTTTCGAATTGATGTTTTTTTTTTGTTTAATATATTTGAAACATCACTAAGGGGATAGTCTTGCATGTTTCATTCAAAATTCTTATTTTAAAAAGACTTGGTTTTTCTGTTAAAAATATTAAAAAAGGATGCAATGGGATAGTCTTGTGTTTTCTTCAATATTCTCCATTCGTATAGACGTTTTTTTTGTTTAATATATTTAAAACATCACTAAGGGGATAGTCTTGTATGTTTTATTCAAAATTCTTTTTTTAAAAAGACTTGGTTTTTCTGTTAAAAATATTAAAAAAGGATGTAAGGGGATAGTCTTGTATGTTTTCTTAAAAATTTTCCTTTCGAATTGACGCTTTTTTTGTTTAATATATTTGAAACATCACTAAGGGGATAGTCTTGCATGTTTTATTCAACATTCTTTTTTTAAACAGACGTGGTTTTTATGTTAAAAATATTAAAAAAGGATGCAAGGGGATAGTCTTGTATGTTTTCTTCAAAATTCTCCTTTCGTATTGACGTTTTTTTTGTTTAATATATTTGAAACATCACTAAGGGGATAGTCTTGCATGTTTTATTCAAAATTCTTTTTTTAAAAAGACTTGGTTTTTCTGTTAAAAATATTAAAAAAGGATGTAAGGGGATAGTCTTGTATGTTTTCTTCAAAATTTTCCTTTCGAATTGACGCTTTTTTTGTTTTATATATTTGAAACATCACTAAGGGGATAGTCTTGCATGTTTTATTCAAAATTCTTTTATTAAAAAGACTTGGTTTTTCTGTTAAAAATATTAAAAAAGGATGTAAGGGGATAGTCTTGTATGTTTTTTTCTAAATTCTCCTTTCGAATTGACGCTTTTTTTTGTTTAATATATTTGAAAAATCACTAAGGGGATAGTCTTGCATGTTTCATTCAAAATTCTTTTTTTAAAAAAACTTGGTTTTTCTGTTAAAAATATTAAAAAAGGATGTAAGGGGATAGTCTTGTATGTTTTCTTCTAAATTCTCCTTTCGTATTGACGTTTTTCTTGCATGTTTTATACAAAATACTTTTTTTAAAAAGACTTGGTTTTTCTGTTAAAAATATTAAAAAAGGATGTAAGGGGATAGTCTTGTATGTTTTTTTCAAAATTTTCCTTTCGAATTGACGCTTTTTTTGTTTAATATATTTGAAACATCACTAAGGGGATAGTCTTGCATGTTTTATTCAAAATTCTTTTTTTAAAAAGAAGTGGTTTTTCTGTTAAAAATATTAAAAAAGGATGCAAGGGGATAGTCTTGTATGTTTTCTTCAAAATCCTCTTTTCGTATTGACGTTTTTTTTGTTTAATATATTTAAAACATCACGAAGGGGATAGTCTTGCATGTTTAATTCAAAATTCTTTTTTTAAAAAGACTTGGTTTTTCTGTTAAAAATATTAAAAAAGGATGTAAGGGGATAGTCTTGTATGTTTTCTTCTAAATTCTCCTTTCGTATTGACGTTTTTCTTGCATGTTTTATACAAAATACTTTTTTTAAAAAGACTTGGTTTTTCTGTTAAAAATATTAAAAAAGGATGTAAGGGGATAGTCTTGTATGTTTTTTTCAAAATTTTCCTTTCGAATTGACGCTTTTTTTGTTTAATATATTTGAAAAATCACTAAGGGGATAGTCTTGCATGTTTCATTCAAAATTCTTTTTTTAAAAAGACTTGGTTTTTCTGTTAAAAATATTAAAAAAGGATGTAAGGGGATAGTCTTGTATGTTTTCTTCAAAATCCTCTTTTCGTATTGACGTTTTTTTTGTTTAATATATTTAAAACATCACGAAGGGGATAGTCTTGCATGTTTAATTCAAAATTCTTTTTTTAAAAAGACTTGGTTTTTCTGTTAAAAATATTAAAAAAGGATGTAAGGGGATAGTCTTGTATGTTTTCTTCAAAATTCTCCTTTCGTATTGACGTTTTTTTTGTTTAATATATTTAAAACATCACTAAGGGGATAGTCTTGTATGTTTTATTCAAAATTCTTTTTTTAAAAAGACTTGGTTTTTCTGTTAAAAATATTAAAAAAGGATGAAAAGGGGATAGTCTTGTATGTTTTCTTCTAAATTCTCCTTTCGTATTGACGTTTTTTTTTTGTTTAATATATTTGAAACATCACTAAGGGGATAGTCTTGCATGTTTTATTCAAAATTCTTTTTTTAAAAAGATGTGGTTTTTCTGTTAAAAATATTAAAAAAGGATGCAAGGGGATAGTCTTGTATGTTTTCTTCAAAATTCCCCTTTCGTATTGACGTTTTTTTTGTTTAATATATTTGAAACATCACTAAGGGGATAGTCTTGCATGTTTCATTCAAAATTCTTATTTTAAAAAGACTTGGTTTTTCTGTTAAAAATATTAAAAAAGGATGCAATGGGATAGTCTTGTGTTTTCTTCAATATTCTCCATTCGTATAGACGTTTTTTTTGTTTAATATATTTAAAACATCACTAAGGGGATAGTCTTGTATGTTTTATTCAAAATTCTTTTTTTAAAAAGACTTGGTTTTTCTGTTAAAAATATTAAAAAAGGATGTAAGGGGATAGTCTTGTATGTTTTCTTAAAAATTTTCCTTTCGAATTGACGCTTTTTTTGTTTAATATATTTGAAACATCACTAAGGGGATAGTCTTGCATGTTTTATTCAACATTCTTTTTTTAAACAGACGTGGTTTTTATGTTAAAAATATTAAAAAAGGATGCAAGGGGATAGTCTTGTATGTTTTCTTCAAAATTCTCCTTTCGTATTGACGTTTTTTTTGTTTAATATATTTGAAACATCACTAAGGGGATAGTCTTGCATGTTTTATTCAAAATTCTTTTTTTAAAAAGACTTGGTTTTTCTGTTAAAAATATTAAAAAAGGATGTAAGGGGATAGTCTTGTATGTTTTCTTCAAAATTTTCCTTTCGAATTGACGCTTTTTTTGTTTTATATATTTGAAACATCACTAAGGGGATAGTCTTGCATGTTTTATTCAAAATTCTTTTATTAAAAAGACTTGGTTTTTCTGTTAAAAATATTAAAAAAGGATGTAAGGGGATAGTCTTGTATGTTTTTTTCTAAATTCTCCTTTCGAATTGACGCTTTTTTTTGTTTAATATATTTGAAAAATCACTAAGGGGATAGTCTTGCATGTTTCATTCAAAATTCTTTTTTTAAAAAAACTTGGTTTTTCTGTTAAAAATATTAAAAAAGGATGTAAGGGGATAGTCTTGTATGTTTTTTTCAAAATTTTCCTTTCGAATTGTCGCTTTTTTTGTTTAATATATTTGAAACATTACTAAGGGGATAGTCTTGCATGTTTTATTCAAAATTCTTTTTTTAAAAAGAAGTGGTTTTTCTGTTAAAAATATTAAAAAAGGATGCAAGGGGATAGTCTTGTATGTTTTCTTCAAAATCCTCTTTTCGTATTGACGTTTTTTTTGTTTAATATATTTAAAACATCACGAAGGGGATAGTCTTGCATGTTTAATTCAAAATTCTTTTTTTAAAAAGACTTGGTTTTTCTGTTAAAAATATTAAAAAAGGATGTAAGGGGATAGTCTTGTATGTTTTCTTCTAAATTCTCCTTTCGTATTGACGTTTTTCTTGCATGTTTTATACAAAATACTTTTTTTAAAAAGACTTGGTTTTTCTGTTAAAAATATTAAAAAAGGATGTAAGGGGATAGTCTTGTATGTTTTTTTCAAAATTTTCCTTTCGAATTGACGCTTTTTTTGTTTAATATATTTGAAAAATCACTAAGGGGATAGTCTTGCATGTTTCATTCAAAATTCTTTTTTTAAAAAGACTTGGTTTTTCTGTTAAAAATATTAAAAAAGGATGTAAGGGGATAGTCTTGTATGTTTTCTTCACAATCCTCTTTTCGTATTGACGTTTTTTTTGTTTAATATATTTAAAACATCACGAAGGGGATAGTCTTGCATGTTTAATTCAAAATTCTTTTTTTAAAAAGACTTGGTTTTTCTGTTAAAAATATTAAAAAAGGATGTAAGGGGATAGTCTTGTATGTTTTCTTCAAAATTCTCCTTTCGTATTGACGTTTTTTTTGTTTAATATATTTAAAACATCACTAAGGGGATAGTCTTGTATGTTTTATTCAAAATTCTTTTTTTAAAAAGACTTGGTTTTTCTGTTAAAAATATTAAAAAAGGATGAAAAGGGGATAGTCTTGTATGTTTTCTTCTAAATTCTCCTTTCGTATTGACGTTTTTTTTTTGTTTAATATATTTGAAACATCACTAAGGGGATAGTCTTGCATGTTTTATTCAAAATTCTTTTTTTAAAAAGATGTGGTTTTTCTGTTAAAAATATTAAAAAAGGATGCAAGGGGATAGTCTTGTATGTTTTCTTCAAAATTCCCCTTTCGTATTGACGTTTTTTTTGTTTAATATATTTGAAACATCACTAAGGGGATAGTCTTGCATGTTTTATTCAAAATTCTTTTTTTAAAAAGACTTGGTTTTTCTGTAAAATTATTAAAAAAGGATGTAAGGGGATAGTCTTGTATGTTTTCTTCAAAATTTTCCTTTCGAATTGATGCTTTTTTTGTTTAATATATTTGAAACATCACTAAGGGGATAGTCTTGCATGTTTTATTCAAAATTCTTTTTTTAAAAAGACATGGTTTTTCTGTTAAAAATATTAAAAAAGGATGCAAGGGGATAGTCTTGTATGTTTTCTTCAAAATTCTCCTTTCGTATTGACGTTTTTTTTTGTTTAATATATTTGAAACATCACTAAGGGGATAGTCTTGCATGTTTTATTCAAAATTCTTTTTTTAAAAAGACTTGGTTTTTCTGTTAAAAATATTAAAAAAGGATGTAGGGGGATAGTATTGTATGTTTTCTTCAATTTTCTCCTTTTGAATTTACGCTTTTTTTTTGTTTAATATATTTGAAAAATCACTAAGGGGATAGTCTTTTATGTTTTTCTTCAAAATTCTCCTTTCGAATTGACGCTTTTTTTTGTTTATTATATTTGAAAATTCACTAAGGGGATAGTCTTGCATGTTTTATTCAAAATTCTTATTTTAAAAAGACTTGGTTTTTCTGTTAAAAATATTAAAAAAGGATGTAAGGGGATAGTCTTGTATGTTTTCTTTAAAATTCTCCTTTCGATTTGACGCTTTTTTTTTATTATATTTGAAAATTCACTAAGGGGATAGTCTTGCATGTTTTATCCAAAATTCTTATTTTAAAAAGACTCGGTTTTTCTGTTAAAAATATTCAAAAGGATGTAAAGGGGCAGGCTTGTATGTTTTCTTAAAAATTCACCTTACGAATTGACGCTTTTATTTTGTTTAATAAATTAAAAAAATCACTAAGGGGATAGTCTTGCATGTTTTATTCAAAATTCTTTTTTTAAAAAGACGTGGTTTTTCTGTTAAAAATATTAAAAAAGGATGCAAGGGGATAGTCTTGTATGTTTTCTTCAAAATTCTCCTTTCGTATTGACGTTTTTTTTTGTTTAATATATTTGAAACATCACTAAGGGGATAGTCTTGCATGTTTTATTCAAAATTCTTTTTTTAAAAAGACTTGGTTTTTCTGTTAAAAATATTAAAAAAGGATGTAAGGGGATAGTCTTGTATGTTCTCTTCAAAATTTTCCTTTCGAATTGACGCTTTTTTTGTTTTATATATTTGAAACATCACTAAGGGGATAGTCTTGCATGTTTTATTCAAAATTCTTTTTTTTTAAAGACGTGGTTTTTCTGTTAAAAATATTAAAAAAGGATGTAAGGGGATAGTCTTGTATGTTCTCTTCAAAATTTTCCTTTCGAATTGACGCTTTTTTTGTTTTATATATTTGAAACATCACTAAGGGGATAGTCTTGCATGTTTTATTCAAAATTCTTTTATTAAAAAGACTTGGTTTTTCTGTTAAAAATATTAAAAAAGGATGTAAGGGGATAGTTTAGTATGTTTTTTTCTAAATTCTCCTTTCGAATTGACGTTTTTTTTTTGTTTAATATATTTGAAACATCACTAAGGGGATAGTCTTACATGTTTTATTAAAAATTCTTATTTTAAAAAGACTTGGTTTTTCTGTTAAAAATATTAAAAAAGGATGCAATGGGATAGTCTTGTGTTTTCTTCAAAATTCTCCTTTCGTATAGACGTTTTTTTTGTTTAATATATTTAAAACATCACTAAGGGGATAGTCTTGTATGTTTTATTCAAAATTCTTTTTTTAAAAAGACTTGGTTTTTCTGTTAAAAATATTAAAAAAGGATGTAAGGGGATAGTCTTGTATGTTTTCTTCAAAATTTTCCTTTCGAATTGACGCTTTTTTTGTTTAATATATTTGAAACATCACTAAGGGGATAGTCTTGCATGTTTTATTCAACATTCTTTTTTTAAAAAGACGTGGTTTTTCTGTTAACAATATTAAAAAAGGATGCAAGGGGATAGTCTTGTATGTTTTCTTCAAAATTCTCCTTTCGTATTGACGTTTTTTTTGTTTAATTTATTTTAAACATCACTAAGGGGATAGTCTTGCATGTTTTATTCAAAATTCTTTTTTTAAAAAGACTTCGTTTTTCTGTTAAAAATATTAAAAAAGGATATGTTTTCTTCAAAATTTTCCTTTCGAATTGACGCTTTTTTTGTTTTATATATTTGAAACATCACTAAGGGGATAGTCTTGCATGTTTTATTCAAAATTCTTTTATTAAAAAGACTTGGTTATTCTGTTAAAAATATTAAAAAAGCATGTAAGGGGATAGTCTTGTATGTTTTCTTCAAAATCCTCTTTTCGTATTGACGTTTTTTTTGTTTAATATATTTAAAACATCACGAAGGGGATAGTCTTGCATGTTTTATTCAAAATTATAATTTTAAAAATACTTGGTTTTTCTGTTAAAAATATTAAAAAAGGATGCAATGGGATAGTCTTTTTTAATATTTTTAACAGAAAAACGAAGTCTTTTTAAAAAAAGAATTTTGAATAAAACATGCAAGACTATCCCCTTAGTGATGTTTAAAATAAATTAAACAAAAAAAACGTCAATACGAAAGGAGAATTTTGAAGAAAACATACAAGACTATCCTCTTGCATCCTTTTTTAATATTTTTAACAGAAAAACCACGTCTTTTTAAAAAAAGAATGTTGAATAAAACATGTAAGGGGATAGTCTTGTATGTTTTCTTCAAAATTCTCCTTTCGAATTGACGCTTTTTTGTTTAATATATTTGAAACATCACTAAGGGGATAGTCTTGCATGTTTTATTCAAAATTCTTTTTTTAAAAAGACGTGGTTTTTCTGTTAAAAAAGGATGCAAGGGGATAGTCTTGTATGTTTTCTTCAAAATTCTCCTTTCGTATTGACGTTTTTTTTTGTTTAATATATTTGAAACATCACTAAGGGGATAGTCTTGCATGTTTTATTCAAAATTCTTTTTTTAAAAAGACTTGGTTTTTCTGTTAAAAATATTAAAAAAGGATGTAAGGGGATAGTCTTGTATGTTCTCTTCAAAATTTTCCTTTCGAATTACGCTTTTTTGTTTTATATATTTGAAACATCACTAAGGGGATAGTCTTGCATGTTTTATTCAAAATTCTTTTATTAAAAAGACTTGGTTTTTCTGTTAAAAATATTAAAAAAGGATGTAAGGGGATAGTCTTGTATGTTTTTTTATAAATTCTCCTTTCGAATTGATGTTTTTTTTTGTTTAATATATTTGAAACATCACTAAGGGGATAGTCTTGCATGTTTTATTCAAAATTCTTATTTTAAAAAGACTTGGTTTTTCTGTTAAAAATATTAAAAAAGGATGCAATGGGATAGTCTTGTGTTTTCTTCAAAATTCTCCATTCGTATAGACGTTTTTTTTGTTTAATATATTTAAAACATCACTAAGGGGATAGTCTTGTATGTTTTATTCAAAATTCTTTTTTTAAAAAGACTTGGTTTTTCTGTTAAAAATATTAAAAAAGGATGTAAGGGGATAGTCTTGTATGTTTTCTTCAAAATTTTCCTTTCGAATTGACGCTTTTTTTGTTTAATATATTTGAAACATCACTAAGGGGATAGTCTTGCATGTTTTATTCAACATTCTTTTTTTAAACAGACGTGGTTTTTATGTTAAAAATATTAAAAAAGGATGCAAGGGGATAGTCTTGTATGTTTTCTTCAAAATTCTCCTTTCGTATTGACGTTTTTTTTGTTTAATATATTTGAAACATCACTAAGGGGATAGTCTTGCATGTTTTATTCAAAATTCTTTTTTTAAAAAGACTTGGTTTTTCTGTTAAAAATATTAAAAAAGGATGTAAGGGGATAGTCTTGTATGTTTTCTTCAAAATTTTCCTTTCGAATTGACGCTTTTTTTGTTTTATATATTTGAAACATCACTAAGGGGATAGTCTTGCATGTTTTATTCAAAATTCTTTTATAAAAAAGACTTGGTTTTTCTGTTAAAAATATTAAAAAAGGATGCAATGGGATAGTCTTGTATGTTTTCTTCAAAATCCTCTTTTCGTATTGACGTTTTTTTTGTTTAATATATTTAAAACATCACGAAGGGGATAGTCTTGCATGTTTAATTCAAAATTCTTTTTTTAAAAAGACTTGGTTTTTCTGTTAAAAATATTAAAAAAGGATGTAAGGAGATAGTCTTGTATGTTTTCTTCAAAATTCTCCTTTCGAATTGACGCTTTTTTTTGTTTAATATATTTGAAAAATCACTAAGGGGATAGTCTTGCATGTTTCATTCAAAATTCTTTTTTTAAAACGACTTGGTTTTTCTGTTAAAAATATTAAAAAAGGATGTAAGGGGATAGTCTTGTATGTTTTCTTCTAAATTCTCCTTTCGTATTCACGTTTTTCTTGCATGTTTTATACAAAATAGTTTTTTTAAAAAGACTTGGTTTTTCTGTTAAAAATATTAAAAAAGGATGTAAGGGGATAGTCTTGTATGTTTTTTTCAAAATTTTCCTTTCGAATTGACGCTTTTTTTGTTTAATATATTTGAAACATCACTAAGGGGATAGTCTTGCATGTTTTATTCAAAATTCTTTTTTTAAAAAGAAGTGGTTTTTCTGTTAAAAATATTAAAAAAGGATGCAAGGGGATAGTCTTGTATGTTTTCTTCAAAATTCTCCTTTCGTATTGACGTTTTTTTTTGTTTAATATATTTGAAACATCACTAAGGGGATAGTCTTGCATGTTTTATTCAAAATTCTTATTTTAAAAAGACTTGGTTTTTCTGTTAAAAATATTAAAAAAGGATGTAAGGGGATAGTCTTGTATGTTTTCTTCAAAATTTTCCTTTCGAATTGACGCTTATTTTGTTTAATATATTTGAAACATCACTAAGGGGATAGTCTTGCATGTTTTATTCAACATTCTTTTTTTAAACAGACGTGGTTTTTATGTTAAAAATATTAAAAAAGGATGCAAGGGGATAGTCTTGTATGTTTTCTTCAAAATTCTCCTTTCGTATTGACGTTTTTTTTGTTTAATATATTTGAAACATCACTAAGGGGATAGTCTTGCATGTTTTATTCAAAATTCTTTTTTTAAAAAGACTTGGTTTTTCTGTTAAAAATATTAAAAAAGGATGTAAGGGGATAGTCTTGTATGTTTTCTTCAAAATTTTCCTTTCGAATTGACGCTTTTTTTGTTTTATATATTTGAAACATCACTAAGGGGATAGTCTTGCATGTTTTATTCAAAATTCTTTTATTAAAAAGACTTGGTTTTTCTGTTAAAAATATTAAAAAAGGATGCAATGGGATAGTCTTGTATGTTTTCTTCAAAATCCTCTTTTCGTATTGACGTTTTTTTTGTTTAATATATTTCAAACATCACGAAGGGGATAGTCTTGCATGTTTAATTCAAAATTCTTTTTTTAAAAAGACTTGGTTTTTCTGTTAAAAATATTAAAAAAGGATGTAAGGAGATAGTCTTGTATGTTTTCTTCAAAATTCTCCTTTCGAATTGACGCTTTTTTTTGTTTAATATATTTGAAAAATCACTAAGGGGATAGTCTTGCATGTTTCATTCAAAATTCTTTTTTTAAAAAGACTTGGTTTTTCTGTTAAAAATATTAAAAAAGGATGTAAGGGGATAGTCTTGTATGTTTTCTTCTAAATTCTCCTTTCGTATTAACGTTTTTCTTGCATGTTTTATACAAAATAGTTTTTTTAAAAAGACTTGGTTTTTCTGTTAAAAATATTAAAAAAGGATGTAAGGGGATAGTCTTGTAGGTTTTTTTCAAAATTTTCCTTTCGAATTGACGCTTTTTTTGTTTAATATATTTGAAACATCACTAAGGGGATAGTCTTGCATGTTTTATTCAAAATTCTTATTTTAAAAAGACTTGGTTTTTCTGTTAAAAATATTAAAAAAGGATGTAAGGGGATAGTCTTGTATGTTTTCTTCTAAATTCTCCTTTCGAATTGACGTTTTTTTTTGTTTAATATATTTGAAACATCACTAAGGGGATAGTCTTGCATGTTTTATTCAAAATTCTTTTTTTAAAAAGAAGTGGTTTTTCTGTTAAAAATATTAAAAAAGGATGTAAGGGGATAGTATTGTATGTTTTCTTCAAAATTCTCCTTTCAAATTGACTTTTTTTTTGTTTAAAATATTTGAAAAATCACTAAGGGGATAGTCTTGCATGTTTTTTTCAAAATTCTTATTTTAAAAAGACTTGGTTTGTCTGTTAAAAATATTAAAAAAGGATGTAGGGGGATAGTATTGTATGTTTTCTTCAATTTTCTCCTTTTGAATTGACGCTTTTTTTTGTTTAATATATTTGAAAAATCACTAAGGGGATAGTCTTTTATGTTTTCCTTCAAAATTCTCCTTTCGAATTGACGCTTTTTTTTGTTTATTATATTTGAAAATTCACTAAGGGGATAGTCTTGCATGTTTTATTCAAAATTCTTATTTTAAAAAGACTTGGTTTTTCTGTTAAAAATATTAAAAAAGGATGTAAGGGGATAGTCTTGTATGTTTTCTTCAAAATTCTCGTTTCGATTTGACGCTTTTTTTTTATTATATTTGAAAATTCACTAAGGGGATAGTCTTGCATGTTTTATCCAAAATTCTTATTTTAAAATGACTCGGTTTTTCTGTTAAAAATATTCAAAAGGATGTAAAGGGGCAGGCTTGTATGTTTTCTTAAAAATTCACCTTACGAATTGACGCTTTTATTTTGTTTAATAAATTAAAAAAATCACTAAGGGGATAGTCTTGCATGTTTTATTCAAAATTCTTATTTTAAAAAGACTTGGTTTTTCTGTTAAAAATATTAAAAAGGATGTAAGGGGACAGTCATGTATGTTTTCTTCAAAATTCACCTTACGAATTGACGCTTTTATTTTGTTTAATATATTTAAAAATCACTAAGGGGATTGTCTTGCATGTTTTATTCAAAATTATTATTTTCAAAAGACTTGGTTTTTCTGTTAAAAATATTAAAAAGGATGTAAGGGGATAGTCTTGTATGTTTTCTTCAAAATTCACCTTACGAATTGACGCTTTTATTTTGTTTAATATATTTAAAACATCACTAAGGGGATAGTCTTGCACGTTTTATTCAAAATTCTTTTTTTAAAAAGACGTGGTTTTACTGTTAAAAATATTAAAAAAGGATGCAAGGGGATAGTCTTGTATGTTTTCTTCAAAATTCTCCTTTCGTATTGACGTTTTTTTTTGTTTAATATATTTGAAACATCACTAAGGGGATAGTCTTGCATGTTTTATTCAAAATTCTTTTTTTAAAAAGACTTGGTTTTTCTGTTAAAAATATTAAAAAAGGATGTAAGGGGATAGTCTTGTATGTTCTCTTCAAAATTTTCCTTTCGAATTGACGCTTTTTTTGTTTATATATTTGAAACATCACTAAGGGGATAGTCTTGCATGTTTTATTCAAAATTCTTTTTTTATAAAGACGTGGTTTTTCTGTTAAAAATATTAAAAAAGGATGCAAGGGGTTACTCTTGAAGGTTATTTCAAAATTCTCCTTTCGTATTGACGTTTTTTTTTGTTTAATATATTTGAAACATCACTAAGGGGATAGTCTTGCATGTTTTATTCAATATTCTTTTTTAAAAAAGACTTGGTTTTTCTGTTAAAAATATTAAAAAAGGATGTAAGGGGATAGTCTTGTATGTTCTCTTCAAAATTTTCCTTTCGAATTGACGCTTTTTTTGTTTTATATATTTGAAACATCACTAAGGGGATAGTCTTGCATGTTTTAATCAAAATCCTTTTATTAAAAAGACTTGGTTTTTCTGTTGAAAATATTAAAAAAGGATGTAAGGGGATAGTTTAGTATGTTTTTTTCTAAATTCTCCTTTCGAATTGACGTTTTTTTTTTGTTTAATATATTTGAAACATCACTAAGGGGATAGTCTTGCATGTTTTATTAAAAATTCTTATTTTAAAAAGACTTGGTTTTTCTGTTAAAAATATTAAAAAAGGATGCAATGGGATAGTCTTGTGTTTTCTTCAAAATTCTCCTTTCGTATAGACGTTTTTTTTGTTTAATATATTTAAAACATCACTAAGGGGATAGTCTTGTATGTTTTATTCAAAATTCTTTTTTTAAAAAGACTTGGTTTTTCTGTTAAAAATATTAAAAAAGGATGTAAGGGGATAGTCTTGTATGTTTTCTTCAAAATTTTCCTTTCGAATTGACGCTTTTTTTGTTTAATATATTTGAAACATCACTAAGGGGATAGTCTTGCATGTTTAATTCAAAATTCTTTTTTTAAAAAGACTTGGTTTTTCTGTTAAAAATATTAAAAAAGGATGAAAAGGGGATAGTCTTGTATGTTTTCTTCTAAATTCTCCTTTCGTATTGACGTTTTTTTTTTGTTTAATATATTAGAAACATCACTAAGGGGATAGTCTTGCATGTTTTATACAAAATACTTTTTTTAAAAAGACTTGGTTTTTCTGTTAAAAATATTAAAAAAGGATGTAAGGGGATAGTCTTGTATGTTTTTTTCAAAATTTTCCTTTCGAATTGACGCTTTTTTTGTTTAATATATTTGAAACATCACTAAGGGGATAGTCTTGCATGTTTTATTCAAAATTCTTTTATTAAAAAGACTTGGTTTTTCTGTTAAAAATATTAAAAAAGGATATAAGGGGATAGTCTTGTATGTTTTCTTCAAAATTTTCCTTTCGAATTGACGCTTTTTTTGTTTTATATATTTGAAACATCACTAAGGGGATAGTCTTGCATGTTTTATTCAAAATTCTTTTATTAAAAAGACTTGGTTTTTCTGTTAAAAATATTAAAAAAGCATGTAAGGGGATAGTCTTGTATGTTTTTTTCTAAACTCTCCTTTCGAATTGACGTTTTTTTTTTGTTTAATATATTTGAAACATCACTAAGGGGATAGTCTTGCATGTTTTATTCAAAATTCTTATTTTAAAAAGACTTGGTTTTTCTGTTAAAAATATTAAAAAAGGATGCAATGGGATAGTCTTGTATGTTTTCTTCAAAATCCTCTTTTCGTATTGACGTTTTTTTTGTTTAATATATTTAAAACATCACGAAGGGGATAGTCTTGCATGTTTTATTCAAAATTCTTATTTTAAAAAGACTTGGTTTTTCTGTTAAAAATATTAAAAAAGGATGCAATGGGATAGTCTTGTGTTTTCTTCAAAATTCTCCTTTCGTATAGACGTTTTTTTTGTTTAATATATTTGAAACATCACTAAGGGGATAGTCTTGCATGTTTAATTCAAAATTCTTTTTTTAAAAAGACTTGGTTTTTCTGTTAAAAATATTAAAAAAGGATGAAAAGGGGATAGTCTTGTATGTTTTCTTCTAAATTCTCCTTTCGTATTGACGTTTTTTTTTTGTTTAATATATTAGAAACATCACTAAGGGGATAGTCTTGCATGTTTTATACAAAATACTTTTTTTAAAAAGACTTGGTTTTTCTGTTAAAAATATTAAAAAAGGATGTAAGGGGATAGTCTTGTATGTTTTTTTCAAAATTTTCCTTTCGAATTGACGCTTTTTTTGTTTAATATATTTGAAACATCACTAAGGGGATAGTCTTGCATGTTTTATTCAAAATTCTTTTTTTAAAAAGAAGTGGTTTTTCTGTTAAAAATATTAAAAAAGGATGCAAGGGGATAGTCTTGTATGTTTTCTTCAAAATTCTCCTTTCGAATTGACGCTTTTTTTGTTTAATATATTTGAAACATCATTAAGGGGATAGTCTTGCATGTTTTATTCAAAATTCTTTTTTTAAAAAGACTTGGTTTTACTGTTAAAAATATTAAAAAAGGATGTAAGGGGATAGTCTTGTATGTTTTCTTCAAAATGCACCTTACGAATTGACGCTATTATTTTGTTTAAAATATTTAAAAAATCACTTAGGGAATAGTCTTGTATTTTTTTATTCAAAATTCTTATTTTAAAAAGACTTGGTTTTTCTGTTAAAAATATTAAAAAGAATGTAAAGGGGCAGGCTTGTATGTTTTCTTCAAAATTCACCTTACGAATTTACGCTTTTATTTTGTTTAATATATTTAAAAAATCACTAAGGGGATAGTCTTGCATGTTTTATTCAAAATTCTTATTTTAAAAAGACTTGGTTTTTCTGTTAAAAATATTAAAAAGGATGTAAAGGGGCAGGCTTGTATGTTTTCTTCAAAATTCACCTTACGAATTGATGCTTTTATTTTGTTTAATATATTTAAAAAATCACTAAGGGGATAGTCTTGCATGTTTTATTCAAAATTCTTATTTTAGAAAGACTTGGTTTTTCTGTTAAAAATATTAAAAAGGATGTAAGGGGATAGTCTTGTATGTTTTCTTCAAAATTCACCCTACGAATTGACGCTTTTTATTTTGTTTAATATATTTAAAAAATCACTTAGGGAATAGTCTTGTATTTTTTTATTCAAAATTCTTATTTTACAAAGACTTGGTTTTTCTGTTAAAAATATTAAAAAGGATGTAAAGGGGCAGGCTTGTATGTTTTCTTCAAAATTCACCTTACGAATTGACGCTTTTATTTTGTTTAATATATTTAAAAAATCAATAAGGGGATAGTCTTGCATGTTTTATTCAAAATTCTTATTTTAAAAAGACTTGGTTTTTCTGTTAAAAATATTAAAAAGGATGTAAGGGGACAGTCTTGTATGTTTTCTTCAAAATTCACCTTACGAATTGACGCTTTTATTTTGTTTAATATATTTAAAAATCACTAAGGAGATAGTCTTGAATGTTTTATTCAAAATTCTTATTTTAAAAAGACTTGGTTTTTCTGTTAAAAATATTGAAAAGGATATAAGGGGATAGTCTTGTATGTTTCCTTCAAAATTCACCTTACGAATTGACGCTTTTATTTTGTTTAAAATATTTAAAAAATCACTTAGGGAATAGTCTTGTATTTTTTTATTCAAAATTCTTATTTTAAAAAGACTTGGTTTTTCTGTTAAAAATATTAAAAAGAATGTAAAGGGGCAGGCTTGTATGTTTTCTTCAAAATTCACCTTACGAATTGACGCTTTTATTTTGTTTAATATATTTAAAAAATCACTAAGGGGATAGTCTTGTATTTTTTTATTCAAAATTCTTATTTTACAAAGACTTGGTTTTTCTGTAAAAATATTAAAAAGGATGTAAAGGGGCAGGCTTGTATGTTTTCTTCAAAATTCACCTTACGAATTGACGCTTTTATTTTGTTTAATATATTTAAAAAATCAATAAGGGGATAGTCTTGCATGTTTTATTCAAAATTCTTATTTTAAAAAGACTTGGTTTTTCTGTTAAAAATATTAAAAAGGATGTAAAGGGGCAGGCTTGTATGTTTTCTTCAAAATTCACCTTACGAATTGACGCTTTTATTTGTTTAATATATTTAAAAAATCACTTAGGGAATAGTCTTGTATTTTTTTATTCAAAATTCTTATTTTAAAAAGACTTGGTTTTTCTGTTAAAAATATTAAAAAGGATGTAAAGGGGCAGGCTTGTATGTTTTCTTCAAAATTCACCTTACGAATTGATGCTTTTATTTTGTTTAATATATTTAAAAAATCACTAAGGGGATAGTCTTGCATGTTTTATTCAAAATTCTTATTTTAAAAAGACTTGGTTTTTCTGTTAAAAATATTAAAAAGGATGTAAGGGGATAGTCTTGTATGTTTTCTTAAAAATTCACCCTACGAATTGACGCTTTTATTTTGTTTAATATATTTAAAAAATCACTTAGGGAATAGTCTTGTATTTTTTTATTCAAAATTCTTATTTTACAAAGACTTGGTTTTTCTGTTAAAAATATTAAAAAGGATGTAAAGGGGCAGGCTTGTATGTTTTCTTCAAAATTCACCTTACGAATTGACGCTTTTATTTTGTTTAATATATTTAAAAATCAATAAGGGGATAGTCTTGCATGTTTTATTCAAAATTCTTATTTTAAAAAGACTTGGTTTTTCTGTTAAAAATATTAAAAAGGATGTAAGGGGACAGTCATGTATGTTTTCTTCAAAATTCACCTTACGAATTGACGCTTTTATTTTGTTTAATATATTTAAAAATCACTAAGGGGATAGTCTTGCATGTTTTATTCAAAATTCTTATTTTAAAAAGACTTGGTTTTTCTGTTAAAAATATTAAAAAGGATGTAAGGGGATAGTCTTGTATGTTTCCTTCAAAATTCACCTTACGAATTGACGCTTTTATTTTGTTTAATATATTTAAAAAATCACTAAGGGGATAGTCTTGTATTTTTTTATACAAAATTCTTATTTTACAAAGACTTGGTTTTTCTGTAAAAATATTAAAAAGGATGTAAAGGGGCAGGCTTGTATGTTTTCTTCAAAATTCACCTTACGAATTGACGCTTTTATTTTGTTTAATATATTTAAAAAATCAATAAGGGGATAGTCTTGCATGTTTTATTCAAAATTCTTATTTTAAAAAGACTTGGTTTTTCTGTTAAAAATATTAAAAAGGATGTAATGGGGCAGGCTTGTATGTTTTCTTCAAAATTCACCTTACGAATTGACGCTTTTATTTGTTTAATATATTTAAAAAATCACTTAGGGAATAGTCTTGTATTTTTTTATTCAAAATTCTTATTTTAAAAAGACTTGGTTTTTCTGTTAAAAATATTAAAAAGGATGTAAAGGGGCAGGCTTGTATGTTTTCTTCAAAATTCACCTTACGAATTGATGCTTTTATTTTGTTTAATATATTTAAAAAATCACTAAGGGGATAGTCTTGCATGTTTTATTCAAAATTCTTATTTTAAAAAGACTTGGTTTTTCTGTTAAAAATATTAAAAAGGATGTAAGGGGATAGTCTTGTATGTTTTCTTAAAAATTCACCCTACGAATTGACGCTTTTATTTTGTTTAATATATTTAAAAAATCACTTAGGGAATAGTCTTGTATTTTTTTATTCAAAATTCTTATTTTACAAAGACTTGGTTTTTCTGTTAAAAATATTAAAAAGGATGTAAAGGGGCAGGCTTGTATGTTTTCTTCAAAATTCACCTTACGAATTGACGCTTTTATTTTGTTTAATATATTTAAAAATCAATAAGGGGATAGTCTTGCATGTTTTATTCAAAATTCTTATTTTAAAAAGACTTGGTTTTTCTGTTAAAAATATTAAAAAGGATGTAAGGGGACAGTCATGTATGTTTTCTTCAAAATTCACCTTACGAATTGACGCTTTTATTTTGTTTAATATATTTAAAAATCACTAAGGGGATAGTCTTGCATGTTTTATTCAAAATTCTTATTTTAAAAAGACTTGGTTTTTCTGTTAAAAATATTAAAAAGGATGTAAGGGGATAGTCTTGTATGTTTCCTTCAAAATTCACCTTACGAATTGACGCTTTTATTTTGTTTAATATATTTAAAAAATCTCTAAGGGGATAGTCTTGCATGTTTTATTCAAAATTCTTATTTTAAAAAGACTTGGTTTTTCTGTTAAAAATATTAAAAAGGATGTAAGGGGATAGTGTTGTATGTTTTCTTCAAAATTCACCTTACGAATTGACGCTTTTATTTGTTTAATATATTTAAAAAATCACTTAGGGAATAGTCTTGTATTTTTTTATTCAAAATTCTTATT
>JAYJMR010000334.1:0-19130 GCA_037074705.1 Zhengitettix transpicula
GTCCCTGCACACAGTGTCCCCGCACACACTGTCCCCGCACACAGTGTCCCCGCATTCCGTGTCCCCGCACACAGTGTCCCCGCATTCCGTGTCCCCGCACTCCGTGTCTTCGCACACAGTGTCCCCGCACAAAGTGTCCCCGCACACAGTGTCCCCGCATTCCGTGTCCCCGCACAAAATGTCCCTGCATACAGTGTCCCCGCACACAGTGTCCCCGCACTCCGTGTCCCCGCACACAGTGTCCCCGCACACAGTGTCCCCGCATTCCGTGTCCCCGCACACAGTGTCCCCGCACACAGTGTCCCCGCACCCAGTGTCCCCGCACTCCGTTTCCCCGCACACAGTGTCCCCGCACTCCGTGTCCCCGCACTCCGTGTCTCCGCACACAGTGTCCCTGCACACAGTGTCCCTGCACACAGTGTCCCTGCACACAGTGTCTTTGCACACAGTGTCCCCGCACACAGTGTCCGCGCACACAGTGTCCCCGCACACAGTGTCCCCGCACACAGTGTCCCCGCACACAGTGTCCCCGCACACAGTGTCTCCGCACACAGTGTCTCCGCACACAGTGTCCCCGCACACAGTGTCCCCGCACACAGTGTCCCCGCACACAGTGTCCCCGCACACAGTGTCCCCGCACACAGTGTCCCCGCACACAGTGTCCCCGCACTCCGTGTCCCCGCACAAAGTGTCCCCGCACACAGTGTCCCCGCACACAGTGTCCCCGCACTCCGTGTCTCCGCACACCGAGTACCCGCACTCCGTGTCCCTGCACACAGTGTCCCCGCACACAGTGTCCCCGCACACAGTGTCCCTGCACACAGTGTCCCTGCACACAGTGTCCCCGCACACAGTGTCCCCGCACACAGTGTCCCCGAACACAGTGTCCCAGCACACAGTGTCCCCGCACACAGTGTCCCCGCACACAGTGTCCCCGCACACAGTGTCGTCGCATTCCGTGTCCCCGCTCACAGTGTCCCCGCACTAAGTGTCCCCGCAAACAGTGTCCCCGCACACAGTGTCCCTGCACACAATGTCCCTGCACACAGTGTCCCCGCACACAGTGTCCCCGCACACAGTGTCCCCGCACACAGTGTCCCCGCACACAGTGTCCCCGCACACAGTGTCCCTGCACACAGTGTCCCTGCACACAGTGTCCCCACACACAGTGTCCCCGCACACAGTGTCCCCGCACACAGTGTCCCCGCACACAGTGTCCCCGCACACAGTGTCCCTGCACACAGTGTCCCTGCACACAGTGTCCCTGCACACAGTTTCCCCGCACACAGTGTCCCCGCACACAGTGTCCCCGAACACAGTGTCCCTGCTCACAGTGTCCCTGCACCCAGTGTCTCTGCACACAGTGTCTCCGCACACAGTGTCCCCGCATTCCGTGTCCCCGCACTCCGTGATTCCGCACACAGTGTCCCCGCACACAGTGTCCCCGCACACAGTGTCCCCGCACACAGTGTCCCTGCACACAGTGTCCCCGCACTAAGTGTCCCCGCAAACAGTGTCCCCGCACACAGTGTCCCCGCTTACAGTGTCCCTGCACACAGTGTCCCTGCACACAGTGTCCCTGCACACAGTGTCCCCGCACTCCGTGAACCTGCACACAGTGTCCCTGCACACAGTGTCCCCGCACACAGTGTCCCCGCACACAGTGTCCCAGCACACAGTGTCCCCGCACACAGTGTCCCCGCACACAGTGTCCCCGCACACAGTGTCCCCGCATTCCGTGTCCCCGCACACAGTGTCCGCACTCCGTGTCCCCGCACTCCGTGTCCCCGCACAAAGGTGTCCCCGCACACAGTGTCACCGCACACAGTGTCCCTGCACACAGTGTCCCCGCACACAGTGTCCCCGCACACAGTGTCCCCGCACACAGTGTCCCCGCACACAGTGTCCCTGCACACAGTGTCCCTGCACACAGTGTCCCCGCACACAGTGTCCCCGCACACAGTGTCCCCGCACACAGTGTCCCTGCACACAGTGTCCCTGCACACAGTGTCCCCGCACACAGTGTCCCCGCACTCCGTGTCCCTGCACACAGTGTCCCCGCACACAGTGTCCCCGCACTCCGTGTCCCTGCACACAGTGTCCCCGCACACAGTGTCCCCGCACACAGTGTCCCCGCACACAGTGTCCCTGCATTCCGTGTCCCCGCACTCCGTGTCCCTGCACACAGTGTCCCCGCACACAGTGTCCCCGCATTCCGTGTCCCCGCATTCCGTGTCCTTGCACACAGTGTCCCCGCACAAAGTGTCCCCGCACACAGTGTCCCCGCACACAGTGTCTCCGCACACAGTGTCTCCGCACACAGTGTCCCCGCACACAGTGTCCCCGCACACAGTGTCCCCGCACACAGTGTCCCCGCACACAGTGTCCTCGCACACAGTGTCCCCGCACTCCGTGTCCCCGCACACAGTGTCCCTGCACACAGTGTCCCCGCACACAGTGTTTCCTCACACAGTGTCCCCGCACAAAGTGTCCCCGCACTCCGTGTCCCCGCACACAGTGTCCCCGCACACAGTGTCCCCGCACACAGTGTCCCCGCACACAGTGTCCCCGCACACAGTGTCCTCGCACACAGTGTCCCCGCACTCCGTGTCCCCGCACACAGTGTCCCCGCACACAGTGTCCCCGCACACAGTGTCCCCGCACACAGTGTCCCCACACACAGTGTCTCCGCACACAGTGTCCCCGCACACAGTGTCCCTGCACACAGTGTCCCTGCACACAGTGTCCCTGCACACAGTGTCCCCGCACACAGTGTCCCCGCATTACGTGTCCCTGCACACCGATTCCCCGCACACAGTGTCCCGGCACACAGTGTCCCCGCACTCCGTGTCCCCGCACACAGCATCCCCGCATTCCGTGTCCCCGCACACAGTGTCCCCGCACACAGTGTCCCTGCACACAGTGTCCCTGCACACAGTGTCCCTGCACACAGTGTCCCTGCACACAGTGTCCCCGCACACAGTGTCCCCGCACACAGTGTCCCCGCACACAGTGTCCCCGCACACAGTGTCCCCGCACACAGTGTCCCCGCACACAGTGTCCCCGCACACAGTGTCTCCGCACACAGTGTCCCCGCACACAGTGTCTCCGCACACAGTGTCCCCGCACACAGTGTCCCCGCACTCCGTGTCGCCGCACTCCGTGTCCCTGCACACAGTGTCCCCGCAGACAGTGTCCCCGCACACAGTGTCCCTGCATACAGTGTCCCCGCACACAGTGTCCCCGCACAAAGTGTCCCCGCACACAGTGTCCCCGCACACAGTGTCCCCGCTCTCCGTGTCCCCCGCACTCCGTGTCTCCGCACACAGTGTCCCTGCACACAGTGTCCCTGCACACAGTGTCCACGCACACAGTGTCCCCGCACACAGTGTCCCCGCACAGTGTCCCCGCACTCCGTGTCTCCGCACTCCGTGTCCCCGCACTCAGTGTCCCTACACACAGTGTCCCCGCACACAGTGTCCCCGCACTCCGTGTCCCTGCACACAGTGTCCCCGCACACAGTGTCCCCGCACACAGTGTCCCCGCACACAGTGTCCCTGCACACAGTGTCCATGCACACAGTGTCCCTGCTCACAGTGTCCCCGCACACAGTGTCCCTGCACACAGTGTCCCCGCACACAGTGTCCCTGCACACAGTGTCCCCGCACACATTGTCCCCGCACTCCGTGTCCCTGCACACAGTGTCCCCGCACACAGTGTCCCCGCACACAGTGTCTCCGCACACAGTGTCCCCGCACACAGTGTCCCCGCACACAGTGTCCCCGCATTTCGTGTCCCCGCTCACAGTGTCCCCGCACACAGTGTGCTCGCACACAGTGTCCCTGCACACAGTGTCCCTGCACACAGTGTCCCTGCACACAGTGTCCCTGCACACAGTGTCCCTGCACACAGTGTCCCCGCACACAGTTTCCCCGCACTCCGTGTCCCCGCACACAGTGTCCCTGCACACAGTGTCCCCGCACACACTGTCCCCGCACACAGTGTCCCCGCATTCCGTGTCCCCGCACGCAGTGTCCCCGCATTCCGTGTCCCCGCACTCCGTGTCTTCGCACACAGTGTCCCCGCACAAAGTGTCCCCGCACACAGTGTCCCCGCATTCCGTGTCCCTGCACACAGTGTCCCTGCACACATTGTCCCCGCACAAAGTGTCCCTGCACACAGTGTCCCTGCACACAGTGTCCCCGCACACACTGTCCCCGCACACAGTGTCCCCGCATTCCGTGTCCCCGCACACAGTGTCCCTGCACACAGTGTCCCCGCACACAGTGTCCCCGCACATAGTGTCCTTGCACACAGTGTCCCTGCACACAGTGTCCCTGCACACAGTGTCCCCGCACACAGTGTCCCCGCACTCCGTGTCCCTGCACACAGTGTCCCCGCACACAGTGTCCCCGCACACAGTGTCCCCCGCACACAGTGTCCCCGCACACAGTGTCCCCGCACACAGTGTCCCCGCACACAGTGTCCCCGCATTCCGTGTCCCCGCACTCCGTGTCCCTGCACACAGTGTCCCCCGCATTCCGTGTCCCCGCATTCCGTGTCCCCGCACACAGTGTCCCCGCACAAAGTGTCCCCGCACACAGTGTCCCCGCACACAGTGTCTCCGCACACAGTGTCTCCGCACACTGTGTCCCCGCACACAGTGTCCCCGCACACAGTGTCACCGCACACAGTGTCCTCGCACACAGTGTCCCCGCACTCCGTGTCCCCGCACACAGTGTCCCTGCACACAGTGTCCCCGCACACAGTGTTTCCTCACACAGTGTCCCCGCACAAAGTGTCCCCGCACTCCGTGTCCCCGCACACAGTGTCCCCGCACACAGTGTCCTCGCACACAGTGTCCCCGCACACAGTGTCCCTGCACACAGTGTCCCTGCACACAGTGTCCCCGCACACAGTGTCCCCGCACACAGTGTCCCCGCACACAGTGTCCACGCACACAGTGTCCCCGCACACAGTGTCCTCGCACACAGTGTCCCCGCACACAGTGTCTCCGCACACAGTGTCCCCGCACACAGTGTCCCCGCACACAGTGTCCCCGCACACAGTGTCCCCGCACTCCGTGTCCCCGCACACAGTGTCCCCGCACACAGTGTCCCCGCACACAGTGTCCCCGCACTCCGTGTCTCCGCACTCCGTGTATCCGCACTCCGTGTCCCTGCACACAGTGTCCCCGCGCTCAGTGTCCCCGCACTCCGTGTCCCTGCACACATTGCGTCTTTTCGCGTGAGTTATGGGTCTCGTCCTATGGAAGCAATCCCGCTGAAGTCGATGACGTCACCCGCAGGTCGCTAGCTGGAGTTGTTTAGGAGCTAAAGTCGTTTTTCTGTTTTTTTTCACTTTTTGCTTGTTTTCTCCCAAATGTGCGTCTTTTCGTGTGAGTTATTGGTCTCGTCAAATAAAAGCGTTCCCGCTGAAGACGATGACGTCACCCGCAGGTCGCTAGCTGCAGCCGTTTAGTAGCTACAGACGTTTTTCTATTTTTTTCACTTTTTGTTTTTTTTAAAATGTGCGTGTTTTCGCGTTAGTTATGGGTCTCATCCTATGGAAGCGTTCCCGCTGAAGACGATGACGTCACCCGCATGTCGCTAGCTGCAGCCGTTTAAGAGCTGAAGGCGTTTTTCTGTTTTTTTCACTTTTTGCTTGTTTTCGCCAAAATGTGCGTTTTATGCGTGAGTTATGTGTCTCATCAAATAGAAGCGTTCCGCTGAAGACGATGCCGTCACCCGCAGGTCGCTAACTGCTGCAGTTTAGGAGCTACAGGCGTTTTTCTGTTTTTTCACTTTTTGCTTGTTTTCTCCCAAATGTGCGTCTTTTCGCGTTAGTTATGGGTCTCATCCTATGGAAGCTTCCCCGTAAAGATGATGACGTCACCCGCTGGTCGCAAGCTGCAGCCGTTTAGGAGCTACAGGCGTTTTTCTGTTTTTTTTTATTTTTTGCTTCTTTTCTCTCAATGTGAGTGCTTTGGCGTGAGTTATGGGTCTCATGCTATGGAAGCGATCCCGCTGAAGACGAAGACGTCACCCGCAAGTCGCTAGCTGCAGTTTTTTAGGAGCTTAAGGCGTTTTTCTGTTTTTTGCACTTTTTACTTGTTTTCCTCCTAAATGTGCGTATTTTCGCGTGAGTTATGGGTCTCACCCTATGTAAGCGTTCCCGCTGAAGACGATGACGTCACCCGCAGGTCGCTAGCTGCAGTTTTTTAGGAGCTTAAGGCGTTTTTCTGTTTTTTTTCACTTTTTGCTTGTTTTCTCCCAAATGTGCGTCTTTTCGCGTGAGTTATGGGTCGCATTCTATTGAAGGCGTTCCCTCTGAAGACAATGTCTTCACCCGCAGGTCGCTAGCTGCAGTTGTTAGGAAGCTTAAGGCGTTTTTTGTTTTTTTTCACTTTATGTTGTTTTCTCCCAAATGTGCGTTTTTCTCGTGAGTTATGGGTCTCATTCTGTGGAAGCGTTCCCCGCTGAAGACGATGACGTCACCCGCAGGTCGCAAGCTGCAGTTTTTTAGGAGCTAAAGGCGGTTTTCTCTTTTTCTCACTTTTTGCTTGTTTTTTTCCCAAATGTGCGTCTTTTTTCGTGAGTTATGGGTCTCATCAAATAATAGCGTTCCCGCTGAAGACGATGACGTCGCCCGCAGATCGCAAGCTGCAGCCGTTTATCACCTAAAGCCGATTTTTTGTTTTTTTCACGTTTTGCTTCTTTTATCCCACATGTGCGTCTTTTCGCGTGAGTTATTGGTCTCATCCTATAAAAGCGTTCTCGCTGAATACGATGACGTCACCTGCAGAACGCTAGCAGCAGCCGTTTAGGAGCTACAGGCGTTTTTTTTGTTTTTTTCACATTTTCCTTGTTTTCTTCCAAATGTGCGTCTTTTCGCGTGAGTTATGGTCTCAGCCTATAAAAGCGTCCTCGCTGAAGACGATGACGTCACCCGCATTACGCTAGCTGCAGTTGTTTAGGAGCTTAAGGCGTTTTCTTGTTTTTTTCACTTTTTGTTGTTTTCTCCCAAATGTGCGTCTTTTCTCGTGAGTTATGGGTCTTAACCTGTTGAAGCGTTCCCGCTAAAGACGATGACGTTACCGGCAGGTCGCTAACTGCAGCCGTTTAGGAGCTGCAGACGTTTTTCTGTTTTTTTCACTTTTTGCTTGTTTTCTCCCAAATGTGCGTCTTTTCTCGTTAGTTATGGATCTTATCCTATTGAAGCGTCTCCGCTAAAGACGATGACGTCACCCGTTGGTTGCAAGCTGCAGCCGTTTAGGAGCTTAAGGCGTTTTTCTGTTTTTTTCACTTTTTACTTGTTTTTCTCAAATGTGCGTCTTTTCGCATGAGGTATGGGTCTCATTCTATTGAAGCGTTCCCTCTGAAAACGATGACTTCACCCGCAAGTCGCTACCTGCAGTTGTTTAGGAGCTTAAGGCGGTTTCTTGTTTTTTTCACTTTTTGTTGTTTTCCTCCCAAATGTGCGTCTTTTCTCGTGAGTTATGGGTCTTATCCTGTTGAAGCGTTCCCGCTGAAGACGATAACGTCTCCCGCAGGTCGCAAGCTGAAGTTTTTAGGAGCTAAAGGCGTTTTTCTGTTTTTCTCACTTTTTTCTTGTTTTCTCCTAAATGTGCGTCTTTTCTCGTGCGTTATGGGTCTCATTAAATAATAGCGTTCCCCCTTAAAACGATGATGTCGCCCGCAGATCGCTAGCTGCATCTGTTTAGGAGCTAAAGGCGTTTTTCTTTTTTTTTCTTTTTTTTTGCTTCTTTTCTCAAAATGTGCGTCTTTTCGCGTAAGTTATGGGTATCATCCTATAAAAGCGTTCCCTCTGAAAACGATGACGTTACCCGCAGGTCTGCAGCCGTTTAGGTGTTACAGGCGTTTTTTCTGTTTTTTACACTATTTGATGGTTTTCTCCCAAATGTGCGTCTTTTCGCCTGAGTTATGGGTCTCATCCTATGGAAGCGTCCCCGCTGAAGACGATGACGTCACCCGAAGGTCGCTAGCTGCAACCGTTTAGGAGCTACAGGCGTTTTTTCTGTTTTTTTCACTTCTTGCTTATTTTCTCTCAAATGTGCGTCTTTTTGCGTGAGTTATTGTTTCTCATCGCATGGAAGCGTTCTTGCTGAAGACGAAGACATCCTCCGCAGGTCGCTAGCTGCAAGCCGTTTATCAGCTAAAGCCGATTTTCTGTTTTTTTCACGTTTTGCTTCCTTTTAACCCACATGTGCGTCTTTTCGCGTGAGTTATGGGTCTCGTCCTATGGAAGCAATCCCGCTGAAGACGATGACGTCACCCGCAGGTCGCTAGCTGGAGTTGTTTAGGAGCTAAAGTCGTTTTTCTGTTTTTTTTCACTTTTTGCTTTGTTTTCTCCCAAATGTGCGTCTTTTCGCGTGAGTTATTGGTCTCGTCAAACAAAAGCGTTCCCGCTGAAGACGATGACGTCACCCGCAGGTCGCTAGCTGCAGCCGTTTAGTAGCTACAGGACGTTTTTCTATTTTTTTCACTTTTTTTTTTAAATGTGCGTGTTTTCGCGTTACTTATGGGGTCTCATCCTATGGAAGCGTTCCCGCTGAAGACGATGACGTCACCCGCATGTCGCTAGCTGCAGCCGATTAAGAGCTGAAGGCGTTTTTCTGTTTTTTTCATTTTTTGCTTCTTTTCTCTCAAATATGAGTCTTTTTGCGTGAGTAATGGGTCTCATCCTATATATGCCATCCCGCTGAAGACGATGACGTCACCCGCAGGACTCTTGTTGCAGCCGTTTAAGAGCTACAGGTGTTTTTCTGTTTTTTCACTTTTTGCTTGTTTTCTCCCAAATGTGCGTCTTTTTGTGTGAGTTATGGGTCTTATCCTATAAAAGCGTTCCCGCTAAAGAAGATGACGTTACCCGCAGGTCGCTAACTGCAGCAGTTTAGGAGCTACAGGCGTTTTTCTGTTTTTTTCACTTTTTGCTTGTTTTCTCCCAAATGTGCGTCTTTTCGCGTTAGTTATGGGTCTCATCCTATGGAAGCTTCCCCGCTAAAGATGATGACGTCACCCGCTGGTCGCAAGCTGCAGCCGATTAGGAGCTGCAGGCGTTTTTCTGTTGTTTTTTTAATTTTTTGCTTCTTTTCTCTCAAATGTGAGTGCTTTGGCGTGAGTTATGGGTCTCATGCTATGGACGCGATCCCTCTGAAGACAAAGACGTCACCCGCAAGTCGCTAGCTGCAGTTTTTTAGGAGCTTAAGGCGGTTTTCTCTTTTTCTAACTTTTTGCTTGTTTTTTTCCCCAAATGTGCGTCTTTTTTCGTGAGTTATGGGTCTCATAAAATATTGGCGTTCCCGCTGAAGACGAAGACGTCACCCGCAGGTCTCTTGTTGCAGCCGTTTTAAGAGCTACAGGTGTTTTTTCTGTTTTTTACACTTTTTACTTGTTTTCTCCCAAATGTGCGTATTTTCGCGTGAGTTATGGGTCTCAACCTATGTAAGCGTTCCCGCTGAAGACGATGACGTCACCCGCAGGTCGCTAGCTGCAGTTTTTCAGGAGCTTAAGGCGTTTTTCCTGTTTTTCCACTTTTTGCTTGTTTTCTCCCAAATGTGCGTCTTTTCGCGTGAGTTATGGGTCTCATTCTATTGAAGCGTTCCCTCTGAAGACAATGACTTCACCCGCAGGTCGCTAGCTGCAGTTGTTAGGGAGCTTAAGGCGTTTTTTGTTTTTTTCACTTTATGTTGTTTTCTCCCAAATGTGCGTCTTTTCTCGTGAGTTATGGGTCTCATCCTGTGGAAGCGTTCCCGCTGAAGACGATGGACGTCACCCGCAGGGTCGCAAGCTGCAGTTTTTTAGGAGCTAAAGGCGGTTTTCCTCTTTTTCTCACTTTTTGCTTGTTTTTTCCCAAAATGTGCGTCTTTTTTCGTGAGTTATGGGTCTCATCAAATAATATAGCGTTCCCGCTGAAGACGATGACGTCGCCCGCAGATCGCAAGCTGGAGCCGTTTATCAGCTAAAGCCGATTTTTTGTTTTTTTTTTCACGTTTTGCTTCTTTTATCCCACATGTACGTCTTTTCGCGTGAGTTATGGGTCTCATCCTATAAAAGCGTCCTCGCTGAATACGATGACGTCACCTGCAGTACGCTAGCAGCAGCCGTTTAGGAGCTACAGGCGTTTTTTTGTTTTTTTCACATTTTTCTTGTTTTCTTCCAAATGTGCGTCTTTTCGCGTGAGTTATGGGTCTCAGCCTATGGAAGAGTTTTCGCTGAAGACGATGACGTCACCCGCATTACGCTAGCTGCAGCCGTTTAAGAGCTGAAGGCGTTTTCTGTTTTTTTCACTTTTTGCTAGTTTTCTCCCAAATGTGCGTTTTTTGCGTGAGTTATATGTCTCATCAAATAGAAGCGTCCCCGCTGAAGACGATGCCGTCACCCGCAGGTCGCAAGCTGCAGCCGTTTAGGAGCTACAGGCGTTTTTCTGTTTTTTTTCATTTTTTGCTTATTTTCTTTTAAATGTGAGTCTTTTTGCGTGAGTAATGGGTCTCATCCAATGGATGCGATCCCGCTGAAGACGATGACGTCACCCGCAGGTCGCTTGTTGCAGCCGTTTAGGAGCTACAGGTGTTTTTCTGTTTTTTTCACTTTTTGCTAGTTTTCTCCCAAATGTGCGTCTTTTTGTGTGAGTTATGGGTCTTATCCTATAAAAGCGTTCCTGCTGAAGGACGATGACGTTACCCGCAGGTCGCTTACTGCAGCCGTTTAGGACCTACAGGCGTTTTTCTGTTTTTTTATACTTTTTGCTTGTTTTCTCCCAAATGTGCGTCTTTTCGCGTGAGTTATGGCTCTCATCAAATAATAGCGTTCCCGCTGAAGACGATGACGTCGCCCGCAGATCGCAAGCTGCAGCCGTTTATCAGCTAAAGCCAATTTTTTGTTTTTTTCACGTTTTGCTTCTTTTATCCCACATGTGCGTCTTTTCGCGTGAGTTATGGGTCTCATCCTATAAAACCCGTCTTCGCTGAATACAATGACGTCGCCCGCAGATCGCAAGCTGCAGCCGTTTAGGAGCTAAAGGCGTTTTTCTGTTTTTATCTCTTTTTGCTTCTTTTCTCCCAAATGTGCGTCTTTTCGCGTAAGTTATGGTCTCATCCTATAAAAGCGTTCCCTCTGAAGACGATGCCGTTACCCTCAGGTCGCTAGCTGCAGCCGTTTAGGAGCTACAGGCGTTTTTCTGTTTCTTACACTTTTTGATTGTTTTCTCCCAAATGTGCGTCTTTTCGCCTGAGTTATGGGCCTTATCCTATGGAAGCGTCCCCGCACAAGACGATGTCGTCACCCGAAGGTCGCTAGCTGCAACTGTTTAGGAGCTACAGGCGTTTTTCTGTTTTTTTTCACTTTTTGCTTATTTTCTCTTAAATGTATGTCTTTTTGCGTGAGTTATTGTTTCTCATCGCATGGAAGCGTTCTTGCTGAAGACGATGACATCTTCCGCAGGTCGGTAGCTGCAGCCGTTTATCAGCTAAAGCCGATTTTCTATTTTTTTTCACGTTTTGCTTCTTTTATCCCACATGTGCGTCTTTTCGCGTGAGTTATGGGTCTCGTCCTATAGAAGCGTCCCCCGCTAAATACGATGACGTCACCTGCAGAACGCTAGCAGCAGCCGTTTAGGAGCTACAGGCGTTTTTTGTTTTTTTCACTACTTGATGTTTTCTCCCAAATGTGCGTCTTTTCGCGTGAGTTATTGGTCTTGCGACCTGCGGGTGACGTCATCGTCTTCAGCGGGGAACGCGTCCTTAGGATGAGACACATAACTCACGCGAAAAGACGCACATTTGGGTGAAAAAAAGCAAAAAGAAAAAAAAAACAGAAAAACGCCTTTAGTTCCCTAAACAACTGCAGCTAGCGACCTGCGGTAGACGTCATCGTCTTCATCGGGAACGCTTCAATAGGATGAGACCCATAACTCACGCGAAAAGACGCACATTTGGGTAAAACAAGCAAAAAGTGAAAATAAAACGCCTGTAGCTCCTAAACGGCTGCAGCTAGCGATCTACGGGTGACGTCATCGTCTTCAGCGGAAACGCTTGAATATGATGAGACCCATAACTCCCGCGAAAACACGCACATTTGGGAGAAAACAAGGTAAAAAGTGAAAAAAACAGAAAAAACACCTTTAGCTCTTAAACAACTGCAGCTTGCGACCTGTGGGCGACGTCATCGTCTTCAGTGGGATCGCTTCCATAGGATGAGACACATAACTCACGCGAAAAGATGCAGATTTGGGAAAAAAACAAGCAAAAAAGTGAAAAAAACAGAAAAAGCCTTCAGCTCCTAAACAACTGCAGCTAGCGACCTGCCGGTGACGTCATCGTCTTCAGCGGAAACGCTTCAATATGATGAGACCCATAACTCCCGAGAAAAGACGAACATATGGAGAGAGCAAGCAAAAGTGAAAAAAACAGAAAAGCGCATTTACCTCCTAAACGGCTCCAGCTAGCGATTTGCGGGGTGACGTCATCGTCTTCAGCGGGAACTCTTTCATAGGATGAGACCCATGACTCACGCGAAAAGACGCACATTTGGGAGAAAACCATCAAAATGTGAAAAAAACAGAAAAAAACCTGTAGCACCTAAATGGCTGCAGCTAGCGGCCTGCGGGTGACGGCATCGTACTCAGGGGGATCGATTCCACAGGATAAGACCCACAACTCACGCGAAAATAAGCACATTCGGGAGAAAAGAAGGAAAAATTGAAAAAACAGAAAAACGCCTTAAGATCCTAAACGGCTGCAGCTAGCGAACTGCGGGGGACGGCATCGTCTTCAGCGGGAACGCATTTATTTGTTGAGACCAATAACTCACGAAAAAATACGCACATTTGGGAGAAAACTCGCAAAAAGTGAAAAAAAACAGAAAAACGCCTGAGCCCCTAGAAAACTGCAGCTAGCGACCTGCGGGTGACGTCATCGTCATCAGCGGGAACGCTTCCATAGGGCGAGACCCATAACTCACGCGAAAAGACGCACATTTGGGAGAAAACTTGTAAAAAGTGAATAAAACAGTAAAACGCCTTAAGCTCCTAAAAAATTGCAGCTAGCGACCTGCGTGTGACGTCATCGTCTTCAGCGGGATCGCTTCCATAGCATGAGACCCATAACTCACGCGAAAAGACGCAAATTTGGGAGAAAACAAGCAAAAAGTGAAAAAAAAGAAAAACGCCTGTAGCTCCTAAACGGCTACAGTTAGCAACCTGCGCGTAACGTAATCGTCTTCAGTGGGAACGCTTTTAAAGGATGAGACCCATAACTCACACAAAAAGACGCACATTTGGGAGAAAAGAAGCAAAAATTGAAAAAAACAGAAAAACGCCTTAAGCTCCTAAACGGCTGCAGCTAGCGATCTGCGGTTGACGTCATCGTCTTCAGCGGGAACGCTATTATTTGATGAGACACATAACTCACACAAAAAGACGCAAATTTGGGAGAAAAGAAGCAAAAATTGAAAAAAACAGAAAAACGTCTTAAGCTCCTAAACTACTGGAGCTGGCAACCTGCGGGTGACTTCATTGTCTTCAGCGGGAACGCTTTTATTTGATGAGACAATTAACTCACACAAAAAGACGCACATTTGGGGAGAAAACAAGGAAAAAAGAGAAAAAAACAGAAAAACGCTTTAAGCTCCTAAACAACTGCAGCTAGCGACCTGCGGGTGACGTCATCGTCTTCATCGGGAACGTTTCAATAGGATGAGACCCATAACTCACGCGAAAAGGCGCACATTTGGGTAAAACAAGCAAAAAGTGAAAATAAAACGCCTGTAGCTCCTAAACGGCTGCAGCTAGCGATCTGCGGGTGACGTCATCGTCTTCAGCGAAAACGCTTTAATATGATGAGACCTATAACTCCCGCTAAAAGACGCACATTTGGTAGAAAACAAGTAAAAAGTAAAAAAAACAGAATATCGCCTTTAGCTCTTAACAACTGCAGCTTGCGACCTGCGGGTGACGTCATCGTCTTCAGCGGGATCGCGTCCATAGGATGAGACACATAACTCACGCGAAAAGATGCAGATTTGGGAGGAAAACAAGCAAAAAGTGAAAAAAAACAGAAAACGCCTTCAGCTCCTAAAACAACTGCAGCTAGCGACCTGCGGGTGACGTCATCGTCTTCAGCGGAAACGCTTCAATATGATGAGACCCATAACTCCCGCGAAAAGACGAACAGATGGGAGAGAGCAAGCAAAAGTGAAAAAAAACAGAAAAACGCCTTTAGCTCCTAAACGGCTCCAGCTAGCGATTTGCGGGGTGACGGCATCGTCTTCAGCGGGAACTCTTTCATAGGATGAGACCCATGACTCACGCGAAAAGACGCACATTTGGGAGAAAACAAGCAAAAAGTGAAATAAAAAAAAAAAACCTGTAGCACCTAAACGGCTGCAGCTATCGGCCTGCGAGTGACGGCATCGTACTCAGGAGGAACGATTCCATAGGATAAGACCCACAACGCACGCGAAAATGAGCACATTTGGGAGAAAAGAAGCAAAAATTGAAAAAAACATAAAAACGCCTTATGCTCCTAAACGGCTGCAGCAAGCGAATTGCAGGGGACAGCATCGTCTTCAGCGGGAACGCATTTATTTGTTGAGTCCCATAACTCACGAAAAAAGACGCACATTTGGGAGAAAAGAAGCAAAAATGAAAAAAACAGAAAAACGCCTTGAGCCCCTAGAAAACATGCAGCTAGCGACCTGCGGGTGACGTCATCGTCATCAGCGGGAACGCTTTCATAGGGCGAGACCCATAACTCACGCGAAAAGACGCACATTTGGGAGAAAACTTGTAAAAAGTGAATAAAACAGTAAAATGCCTTAAGCTCCTAAAACATTGCAGCTAGCGACCTGCGTGTGACGTCATCGTCTTCAGCGGGATCGCTTCCATAGCATGAGACCCATAACTCACGCGAAAAGACGCACATTTGGGAGAAAACAAGCAAAAAGTGAAAAAAAAAGAAAAACGCCTGTAGCTCCTAAACGGCTACAGTTAGCAACCTGCGCGTAACATATCGTCTTCAGTGGGAACGCTTTTAAATTATGAGACCCATAACTCACACAAAAAAGACGCACATTTCGGAGGAAAAGAAGCAAAATTGAAAAAAACAGAAAAACGCCTTAAGCTCCTAAACGGCTGCAGCTAGCGATCTGCGGGTGACGTCATCGTCTTCAGCGGGAACGCTATTATTTGATGAGACACATAACTTACACAAAAAGACGCAAATTTGGGAGAAAAGAAGCAAAAATTGAAAAAAACAGAAAAACGCCTTAAGCTCCTAAACTACTGGAGCAAGCAACCTGCGGGTGACTTCATCGTCTTCAGCGGGAACGTTTTTATTTGATGAGACAATTAACTCACACAAAAAGACGCACATTTGGGAGAAAACAAGCAGAAAGTGAAAAAAACAGAAAAACGTCTTAAGCTCCTAAACAACTGCAGCTAGCGACCTGCGGGGTGACGTCATCGTCTTCAGTGGGAACGCTTCCATAGAGTGAGTTCCATAACTCACGCGAAAAGTCGCACATTTGGGAGAAAACAAGGAAAAAGGGAAAAAAACAGAAAAAACGCCTTAAGCTCCGAAACAACTGCAGCTAGCGACCTGCGGGTGACGTCATCGTCTTCATCGGGAACGCTTCAATAGGATGAGACCCATAACTCACGCGAAAAGACGCACATTTGGGTAAAACAAGCAAAAAGTGAAAATAAAACGCCTGTAGATCCTAAACGGCTGCAGCTAGCGATCTACGGGTGACGTCATCGTCTTCAGCGGAAACGCTTTAATATGATGAGACCCATAACTCCCGCGAAAAGACGCACATTTGGGAGAAAACAAGTAAAAAGTGAAAAAAACAGAAAAACGCCTTTAGCTCTTAAACAACTGCAGCTTGCGACCTGCGGGTGACGTCATCGTCTTCAGCGGGATCGCGTCCATAGGATGAGACACATAACTCACGCGAAAAGATGCAGATTTGGGAGAAAACAAGCAAAAAGTGAAAAAAAACAGAAAACGCCTTCAGCTCCTAAACAACTGCAGCTAGCGACCTGCGGGTGACGTCATCGTCTTCAGCGGAAACGCTTCAATATGATGAGACCCATAACTCCCGCGAAAAGACGAACATATGGGAGAGAGCAAGCAAAAGTGAAAAAAACAGAAAAACGCCTTTAGCTCCCTAAACGGCTCCAGCTAGCGATTTGCGGGTGACGTCATCGTCTTCAGCGGGAACTCTTTCATAGGATGAGACCCATGACTCACGCGAAAGACGCACATTTGGAGAAAACCATCAAAATGTGAAAAAAACAGAAAAAACCTGTAGCACCTAAATGGCTGCAGCTAGCGGCCTGCGGGTGACGGCATCGTACTCAGGGGGATCGATTCCACAGGATAAGACCCACAACTCACGCGAAAATAAGCACATTTGGGAGAAAAGAAGCAAAAATTGAAACAAAACAGAAAATAGCCTTAAGCTCCTAAACGGCTGCAGCTAGCGAACTGCGGTTGACGGCATCGTCTTCAGCGAGAACGCATTTATTTGTTGAGACCCATAACTCACGCAAAAAGACTCACATTTGAGAGAAATGAAGCGAAAAATAAAAAAAACAGAAAATCGCCTGTAGCTCCTAAACGGCTGCAGCTTGCTACCAGAGGATGACGTCATCGTATTTAGCAAAACGCTTCCATAGGATGAGACCCATAACTAACGCGAGAAGACGCACATTTGGGAGAAAACAAGCAAAAAAGTGAAAAAAAAGAAAAACGCCTGTAGCTCCTAAACGGCTACAGTAAGCAACCTGCGCGTAACGTAATCGTCTTCAGTGGAACGCTTTTATAGGATGAGACCCATAACTCTTGCGAAAATACGCAAATTTGGGAGAAAACAGGGAAAAAGTGAAAAAAACAGAAAACGCCTTACGCTCCTAAACAACTGCAGCTAGCGACCTGCGGGTGACGTCATCGTCTTCAGCGGGAACGCTTCCATAGGGTGAGACATATAACTAACGCGAAAAGACGCACAATTGGGAGAAAACAAGCAAAAGTGAAAAAAACAGAAAAACGCCTTTAGCTCCTAAACGGCTCCAGCTAGCGATTTGCGGGTGACGTCATCGTCTTCAGCGGGAACTCTTTCATAGGATGAGACCCATGACTCACGCGAAAAGACGCACATTTGGGAGAAAAATTTCAAAATGTGAAAAAAACAGAAAAAAACCTGTAGCACCTAAATGGCTGCAGCTAGCGGCCTGCGGGTGACGGCATCGTACTCAGGGGGATCGATTCCACAGGATTAGACTCACAACTCACGCGAAAATAAGCACATTTGGGAGAAAAAAAGCAAAAATTGAAAAAAACAGAAAAACGCCTTAAGCTCCTAAACGGCTGCAGCTAGCGAACTGCGGGGGACGGCATCGTCTTCAGCGGGAACGCATTTATTTGTTGAGACCCATAACTCACGAAAAAAGACGCACATTTAGGAGAAAACTCGCAAAAAGGTGAAAAAAAACAAAAAAACGTCTTGAGCCCCTAGAAAACTGCAGCTAGCGACCTGCGGGGTGACGTCATCGTCATCAGCGGGACGCTTCCATAGGATGAGAACCATAACTCACGCGAAAAGACGCACATTTGGGAGAGAGCAAGCAAAAGTGAAAAAAACAGAAAAACGCCTTTAGCTCCTAAACGGCTCCAGCTAGCGATTTGCGGGTGACGGCATCGTCTTCAGCGGGAACTCTTGCATAGGATGAGACCCATGACTCACGCGAAAAAGACGCACATTTGGGGAGAGAAACCATCAAAATGTGAAAAAAAACAGAAAAAAACCTGTAGCACCTAAATGGCTGCAGCTAGCGGCCTGCAGGTGACGGCATTCGTACTCAGGTGGATCGATTCCACAGGATAAGACACCACAACTCACGCGAAATAAGCACATTTGGGAGAAAAGAAGCAAAAATTGAAAAAAACAGAAAATAGCCTTAAGCTCCTAAACGGCTGCAGCTAGCGAACTGCGGTTGACGGCATCGTCTTCAGCGAGAACGCATTTATTGTTGAGACCCATAACTCACGCAAAAAGACGCACATTTGGGAGAAAACTCGCAGAAAGTGAAAAAAAAGAAAAACGCCTGTAGCTCCTAAACGGCTACAGTTAGCAACCTGCGCGTAACGTAATCGTCTTCAGTTAGAACGCTTTTATAGGATGAGACCCATAACAAACACAAAAAGACGCACATTTGGGAGAAAACAAGCAGAAAGTGAAAAAAACAACAAAACGTCTTTAGCTCCTAAACAACTGCAGCTAGCGACCTGCGAGTGACGTCATCGTCTTCAGCGGGAACGCTTCCATAGAGTGAGTTCCATAACTCACGCGAAAAGACGCACATTTGGGAGAAAACAAGGAAAAAGGGGAAAAAACAGAAAAACGCCTAAGCTCCTAAACAACTGCAGCTAGCGACCTGCGGGTGACGTCATCGTCTTCAGCGGGAACGCTTCCATAGGGCGAGACCCATAACTCACGCGAAAAGACGCACATTTTGGGAGAAAACTTGTAAAAAGTGAATAAAACAGTAAAACGCCTTAAGCTCCTAAAAAATTGCAGCTAGCGACCTGCGTGTGACGTCATCGTCTTCAGCGGGATCGCTTCATAACATGAGACCCATAAGTCACGCGAAAAGACGCACATTTGGGAGAAAACAAGCAAAAAGTGAAAAAAAAAGAAAAACGCCTGTAGCTCCTAAAACGGCTACAGTTAGCAACCTGCGCGTAACGTAATCGACTTCAGTGGGAACGCTTTTAAAGGATGAGACCCATAACTCACACAAAAAGACGCACATTTGGGAGAAAAGAAGCAAAAATTGAAAAAAAACAGAAAAACGCCCTTAAGCTCCTAAACGGCTGCAGCTAGCGATCTGCGGGTGACGTCATCGTCTTCAGCGGGAACGCTATTATTTGATGAGACACATAACTCACACAAAAAGACGCAAATTTGGAGAAAAGAAGCAAAAATTGAAAAAAACAGAAAAACGCCTTAAGCTCCTAAACTACTGGAGCTGGCAACCTGCGGGTGACTTCATCGTCTTCAGCGGGAACGCTTTTATTTGATGAGACAATTAACTCACACAAAAAGACG
>JAYJMR010000335.1:0-18945 GCA_037074705.1 Zhengitettix transpicula
TGACCAGCCCCGTTCCTGGGAGGTTAATTGCTAGTTGAATGTCATAATTTAACTCAGCGTTATCCATAACTTTTGGTTTTACTCCAGTCTCGGTTGTATTCCAGTTATTTTCTTGTAACGCCACTCCGCCCCCACACCAAGGGTGGGACTTTCCCCTGTTATAAAAGGTTGATATTTTACTGACATACATTGGTACAAACACTATTAATCACTTTTACCCTGAAAATAATTATCCGACTCAAATATTAGCCATATTAGCATGTATGAAAATTTCCACCCCTAACCACACTTGGGGGAATTAAACGTAAATTTAAATGTCATAATTAAACTCACTGACAACCATAACCCTGGATTCGAGTCCAATCTCAATTGTGTTTGCGTTATGTAATATAAATACAACTCCACCCCCCCCCCCCCTTAAGGGTGATCCACTCCAAATCCCGAAATAGGTTAATATTAAATATATGGAACATATAGAGAAATTTAAAGAATCTCAGTCAACCAGAAAAATATTTATGCGACACAAATATAAGCTGTTTAACATGTTTGAAAATTACAACCCTGGTCCACCCCCTTTTGGGGGAGTTAAACTGTAAGTTTAATGTCATAATTAAACACAGTGACAAATATATCCCCGGATTCAACTCCAAACTCAAATGTTTGCATATTTTCATGTAATGCCACTCCAACCCCAACTTTTAAGGGTGCATCACTCTCATGCCTGAAAGAGGTTGAAATTATACACAGAGAACATGTTGTGATATTTGATGAATTCCATTGATCCCGAATTATATTGATTCGACACAATAATCGGCTGGTTAGAATGTTTGAAAATTTCTTTCCCTGCCCAGACCCTCTCACCCCCGCCAACCCCCCATCAACCCACACGTTCTGCCCAGGTTGTCATAAATAGTCTCAGCGACAACCGTAACCATGATTTGACTCGAATCTAGGTTGTTTTTCGTTAATTTTATGAAATGCCCCTCCACCCTCACCTGTCAGGTATTACGCTACCCATGCCAAAAGGGGTTGAAATAATACACAAACAGCATTAGTAGAAATAGAATCAATATAATTAACCCAGAAAAATATTTATTCAACGCAAATATCTGCCGTGTTTGCCTGTTCCAATAATTCCACCCCGCCCTCTGGAGGTTAAATGCCAAGTTTAATGTCATAATTAAACTCGGTGACATCGATAACCTTGGATTTGACTCCAGTCTCTCTTGTATTCGCGTTATTTTCATCTAACGGACCTCCAACACCACCACTAAGGGTGCTCCTTTTCCATGCTGTTAGGGGTTTAAATTATACTCAGATAACATCGGTAGAAACACTATCAATCTCTTTGACACCAAAAAATATTAATCTGGCTCGAATATCAGCCGTTGTAGCATGTATGAAATTATCCGCCCCGGCCACTGCAGGTTGTAGACGTATCTCACCCCGACAGTGTTCGTCTCCTTGTCACAAAGAACACGTGTACAAAATTTGCTCCACTGGTGTAGATTTGTATAAGGAACATACACACATACATAAATTTTTATTTATTAGATAATTGTGATATTGGTATGGAAAGGAAACATAGATAGGAGTGTTACATCATTCCGTGCACTGGCTGGCTGCAGCCGCTGCACGGAATGGTATAATACTCCTTCCTGAAGGAGGAGGCTGAGAGCCTCCAAAAATTTGAAGAACAACCTTCAGGCGACACTGCACTTAGCTTTCAGGTAAGCCGCAACATATCTCTCTCTTTCCTTTCCATACCAATATTACAATTGTTTTTGACCATGTCATATCCTTACTAACATCATTTATATATATATATATATTGTTTCAGAGTACATCTCTATTTCATTTGAGTAAGAAAGTAAGTCCTTCATTTGGAATGAAAACAATTAAATAGTTTAAGAATATTCACACATTTTTACTTGTGAAACAATTTTAAATATTACTATACATCCCAGTATGAATAATGAGAAAATTAATTAATTGAAGTCATTTTAAAACCCACCACATTTATTAAGATAGACATTTCATAAATCAAATTGTAGTTGGCTAGAGACGAGAGATTGAAATCATCGACATTTTGAGATTGTTTATGGATTGAACAAGATAGATTCTTTAATACTGTTCAGACAGTTTTGAGTACAATGATCTCTGTATTTAGCTTTGGAAGTAACAGCCTGTTTATAATATTATTCCTGGACATGCAGGTGGAAAAATGTAAAATTGGTAGGATCCAAATTATGAAAGATGTCGAATACTCATAACGGCACTTAATGAAAACCTAGGTTCGGGGAATTAATATGATTATTCAATAGTGATCACAGTAGATTGAGGCTGTCTCAATAATTCTGAGTAAGTGATTCAACCCTTCACATCAAACTTAACTCATGCCAAGGTATAGCATGTCTAGGCAACACCTCTCACAAAGTATGTCTATTCAATACACAAGTGATCCCACAACACCTCATAAAATATTTATCAATTTGGAAGTAAAACTTATCTCAGAATATAAGGGAAGGATATCCCACAATAATAACCAAAACTTCTATTACAGGAGTGAGCATCTAATTGCTTATCTTGTACAATAAAACTTATTGTAGTTTTTAACATGTGTCAGTCTCAATATTTAAAGCAACACCAGAAAAAAAATTGATTGGTACTGTTGATTTGGACATGGTGTTCAAGGAACCAAAATTTCAAGAAACAGAAATGTCACATATCTACTAATGAATTTCACCACAATATAATATTAAAAATGTTTTCAAAATACTTCTCAAAATAATATTTCAATTAGAATATTTAGTGTAATTTAATAATAACGATAATTATTAGTGTTGTATATAATTTTATATTATTTATATTATTATTATTGTAAACAGTAATATATAAGTATTATTGTTATTATATGTACACTAAATATTATATATAAATATTTTGCAAAATTACAGCAATGGTTAAAATCTGGATGCAAATCCCTCTCCTCTTGAATCAGAACGAGATGTAAACATATCACCAATTTTTCCAACTAAATTGCAACTTGTGTAAGGTTGTTTGCTTTCCAATAATTTATATTGCAAAAGAGCTAATTGTGTTAAAGTACCATTACTAAATATGGGCTTGTGGTTAGCTGTAATAAAAAAAAAGACATTTAAGACATTTGGTATATGAAAAATATTAAGTAATAATTAAATATATTGCAGAGTAACCTATAATTTCTGATTATCGAGGAGGTGGCCTACACATATAAATTAATAAAAAAGTACAGAGTATTCCAAATATAGTTCTATGTTCCTGCCATCTATCCGGAAAGGTACAGGGAGAATATATTAGTAAGGATATGACACTGTGAAAAATAATTGTGATGTTGGTATGGAAAGGAAAGAGCTTGTGGCTTATCTGAAAGTGAAGTGCGGTGTAGCCATAAGGAACCGAAGGAGGATGCTGAAAGCATCTGAAAATTTGAAGAAATACCTTCGGTTCCCTATGGCTACATCATACTTCACTTTTCAGTAAGCCACAACAATGTCACTTTCATTTCCATACCAATATCAGAATTATTTTTGATAATATTAATATATATACCCATTACCCATAATGAGACTATATTCAGGAACTTGACCCTGTGGCTGAAATGGTTAAGGTGTCTGTGTACTAAGCAGAATATACAGGTTAAAGTCCTGTCTGGGTCAAATATTTTCAGTCTTTCCTTCGACTTCATTCCTTCTCCGTGCATTCAACATTTGTTTTTCTTTGTGCAGGAGTCTATGCCCGAGCATATGCGTTCACATAAAGTGTATTCCCACCTTTCACATAATTATTTCTATCCTTCCACACTATACAAGATCCAATGTGACTTTGTCACTAAATTATAATTTTATTATAATAGAGTTTCAAATTTTTTAGGACCTGAGCCCCCTTCTTTTGGACAGTAGGTCTGAGAAAGGGGGCTCAGGTCCTTCAAATTTCAAGCACTATTTCCTCCCAGCCTCACTGGAAGACCTGATGATTTAAGATAAGTCAGTTACTCTCTGTTCCTTTCTCTTATCCAAATGAGTTAATTAATTTGACTTTTTCATATTTCCTTATTTGATTTATATATCTTATAACCTTGGTTAAAAGTATACCTCAATACAAAAAATTAAAGCTGAATTTCTCAACACTTCCCCAAGTTTCTAATTGAATCATACTGGAGTGACAGACTAGTAACGGTATAGGTTTTAATATCCTGTAACGAAATTTTCAGGGCAGTTTATGATTTTTTTCCCCCTCACTAATGTGAGAAACTGCAAAGTGACTTAATCGAAAACCACAAGTCCACACAACCAAGTTACACAAGACATAACTTTTATGATTAACATATTTTTGGTTACTAAATTTAATTACGGAATGCTTCACATACATTTGTTATCATTCAGTTCCATAATGCTAGTTATGGTATGGAAGTTTGCTAAACTTCCAAAACTTTTTAAAAAAAAAATTCTGAACATGTGCGGCCGGCACACAGTACAAATCTTCCTTCCTGACAAAGGGGGCTCAGGCCTTGAAAATTTGAGCTTGCACCTACACCTAACTGGACTGACTATTGATTTCAGGTAAGGTGACATTGCTGCCTCTCTTTTCTATCCAAATGCATTATACTCCTTCCTGAAGAAGGAGGCTGAGAGCCTCCGAACATTTGAAGAACTACCTTCGGTTCCCTATGGCTACAGTGTACATATGGAGAGGTATGGAGAGGACAGAGAGATAGGTTGTGGCTTACCTGAAAGTGAAGTGCGGTTTCACCATAAGGAACTGAAGGTAATTCTTAAAATTTTCGGAGGCTCTCAGCCTCCTTCTTCAGGAAGGAGTGTTACACCATTCCATGCTCTGACTGGCTGTGGACTCACACACACATAAACATATATATATATATATGTATGTATGTATGTATTACAAATATCTTATTCTATCAATATGGCAACTCCTGTACTTATAATAGATATGTTAAACTACACAAAATTGATACCTTCATATAAAAACTTGTCTGAAAATGGATCGATCCGAAATCTTGGAGCCTCCATACTTGATGTAACATTTCCTCCATGCAGAAATAGTTGCAAAATCAGTTGTAAAGCTACAGTTGCATCTCCAGCTCCTAAGGCAAACCTATGTCCACATGTTTCATTCACCTGGGTAGCTATTATTGGAAGTGACATTGAAAAGGGTCTTTTCCCTGGAGCTGCAGAGTTGCTTTGTACATTAAAGTTCTTCAGAGCATTGTTAAGTACAAATCCTCCATCTGTTAATATCTGAGAGCCATACCAGGTATTCAATCCACTGAAAACATATCAAACCATCAAAACAAAGTTATACATAATTATTAAACAATGTATCCATTACTACTTGCCTTATAACAGAAACATAAATGTCATTGAAATCCATTACAGCTACATGGGATCCTGAAGCATCTAAAAATGTGCCATTAGGGAAGATCTCTGAAGTATTTTCATTGGTTGAATTGAAATCTGGGTCACCTATACAACAAATATCTCATCCATTATTTCACCTTACTTAGTAAATCATCATATTAAAATAAAGTATGCAAAAAAATTGGGATCTATCTGAGAAACTCCTCCAAAATGCCCCAATGGCATGACCCCTTTTTCACAGTACTGTAACTTGTGATGGCCAAACACACTGTCAAATTTAAACTCTAGCAGGCCAACTGTTAGAACACAATTAAATTCCCAACAAAGCTAACAAATCTTTCAATGAATGATCACAACAATGGAAAATATATGACAAATAAGAACTTCCTCCCCACCCCATAATGGTGACACTTAACTTCTATTTCAGGAAATCCACCCACTTCTTCCTTTCCTTTGTATGCCAATTATTTAAATTATTTTGACAATGTCATTTCCCTATCAACATTTATTTATATTTATATATACACACACACTAGCTGGGTTCTCGGTGTTGTCCAGGTTGTCATAATTCAACTCAGCGACATCCATAACCCCAGATTCAACTGCAATCTCTGTAATTTTGTGTAAGGGTGCTCCCCTCAAACACAGAAAAGGGTAGAAATTATAAAAAAAAACATCGAGGAGAAACACTATGAATCTCATTGAACCCATTAAATATTTGTTCCACGGATGTAGATTTGTATGTGGAACATACATACATACATACGCTCATTTTATAGGAGAAGAAAAATATATATAATATTAGGAGAATCCATTAAGGAATTGGATCTAATTTGTGAACAGTTATTTGTTCCACTAAAACAAATAATTATTTGTTTTAGTGGAACAAATAACTGTCCACAATAAGACTGTCTATATTTGCCTGGTCAGAAACTTGACCCTGTGGCTGAGATGGTTAAGGTGTCTAATCCTGCCTGGGTCAAATATTTTCAGTCTTTTCTTCTTCCATCCTTCTCTCTGCTTTGATCATATGCTTTTCTATGTGCGTAATTCTTCGCCTGAGCATATGAATTCACGTAAAGCGTAATCCTCCTATTTCTCCGATCCTTCCTCACTATCCAAGTTTGAATGTGACTTTTTCACCAAATTATTCCTTCCTTAAGAAGGGGGCTGAGAGCCTCTGAAAATTTGAAGAACAACCTTCGGTTCCTTATAGCTACATTGCACATCACTTTTAGGTAAGCCACAACCTTCGGTTCCTTATAGCTACATTGCACATCACTTTTAGGTAAGCCACAACCTTCTGTTCCTTATAGCTACATTGCACATCACTTTTAGGTAAGCCACAACCTTCGGTTCCTTATAGCTACATTGCACATCACTTTTAGGTAAGCCACAACCTATCTCTCTTTCCTTACCATACCAATATTTCAATTATATATATAATCAAGTAAGTATAGGTAATGTGACATTGCCCTCACGTGACCGGTTGGCAAGATGTTCAGACCTACTCTCCTGAAGGTGGTTGAGGCCCTCAAAAATTTGTTTTGTTACTGGTTCCCTTGCCTGGAGACTCCAAATTTCAATTTAAATTAAGTTAGCATCTCTATTTCCCTGTTTCATATATAAAGCAAGTAAATATAATGTGATATTGTCAAAAAAAAAAGTTCATTTCAACACTTGTCTGGAAATGATTGGTTTCCGATTTATGACCATCAAAACAGTGATATTTACTGTATTGTTTTTCTTACTGCCTATACAGATGATGTTCAATATGTCCACCTCTTCCTTGAATACAGGCTTCACATTGGCATGTCATGGACTTGTGAACACTATCCCAAATTCCAGTATTTTCTCAAAACCTGCCACAATTATTGCATGATGACAGTCCTGCACACTTCAGTCGTATGGCTCGCTGATACTTGGATTGAACATTTGCTGATCGATGGAATGATGACCCAATTGCTTGGTCTCCACACTAACCTCATTTGAACCCTATCAATTTCTACTTATGGGGGTATTTAAAATCATTGGTGTATTCATCTCCGGTGCCTGAAATGGAATCCCATCAGAATCAAATTGTGGCAGATTGTGACAAATATGCAATACTCCTGGAATTTGGGATTGTGTTTGCAGATCCATGAAACATTGATGTGAGGTCTGTATTCAAGCAGGAGGTGGACATTTTGAACATCTTCTGTTATGGCAACTGCCTGTGGGAAGAAAAATGTTATGGTGAATATCACTGTTTTGAAAGCCAATACTCTGAAACCAAGCATTTCCGGACACGCGTTATAATAAACTTTTTTATTGTCTACATATGGGGACATACCTGAAATTATGCCATACTTTTTTTCAAACTCCCTGTGTATATATATACACCTGCATAAACAATGATGCTATTCAATCCTCAACAAAGAAAAAAAGAACTTACCCCAACTGCCAAAGAAAGACTGGTAAGTATTTTTTACTGAAGCTGCAACAGTATGAACCAACTCAGAAAATTCATCAGAAATATTAAAATCTTTCAACAATTTCAAAACTTCAAGCAGAAATGGACCTCCAGAGGGTGACCCTGGTACATAAAGATTGAAACCACCAAACTCAGAATGTAGAGCTTTCCTTCTTTTTGGTTTATAATCTGCAAGGTCTTTCTGAGTCATTATTCCTCCAGCCTCTTGCACTGCAGAAAGAATTCCTAATGAAAGATTACCACTGTATAGTTCTGAAACAAAAAAATTATTTGAGCATAAAGAAGTGCTCTAAACTAAAATGAAGAGCATGAATGGTGCTCATAAGAGATTTGCTTTCAATGTTAAATGCAGTTCAATGTGTCATTCACAGATCTGTATAACACAGCAATAATACAGATATTAAATATCTATTCTATTAAAGACTACTTCCATACATTAACTCTAACATCGGCTTTCATTGCATGATTTGTGTGCAATAGCTTGGCATTTTTTACCCCTTTGAAACAGGGAGCAGAAATGTCCAGTGAATAGTGTAGTACAGGTTGAATGTTCTTCCAGTTTTTATACTACTCATAATGACCTTTTATACAATTTTCCAATAATGTTTATCAGAATAGGTATTGTTTGAGTGTTGAAGTCTTGCAAAAAAGTTACATTAAATTTACCAATATGTTTGAACACTTCTACTTGTTCTATGACAAGTTATGAGAAACATTTCTGTGCAGCTGTCAAGGGCTTCAGGTATACGAGGAAAAAAATTGTTTCCAGACTTGTTTTTGGAAAAATATATTTTATTCATAAAAAATATATTCCTACACACAAAAGTTGCATGCATACATTCCCATATGGACTCCACAAAAGTATGTTATTTTATTCATAAAAAATATATTTCACTCTGGTAAATTCTATGATTATTCTAAAAACATGTTAATTGTACATATACTACACCTAAAAAAAATGACAATAACTTGGTAATTAAAAAGCTGAACAAATTCACCAAGCAATCCTTTACAGGTGAAAGAATTAAGTACTGAAACTTCCACTAATTTCACTATAAATTAACAATTGTGAAGCAGAAAAATATTCCTACACACAAAAGTTGCATGCATACATTCCCATATGGACTCCACAAAAGTATGTTAAAATACCAAAATCTTTCCAAACCATAGGTAGAAATAGAATTAATGTTTTAGAACATATAAATTATGAAAATGTACTGAGGATTTTAATCATTTTTAGTAAATACACCACAGATTCCGTTAAGCAAAAATACAACAAACAAAAATCCCAGATATTAAGTTAATGTTATTTGCACATAACATACAGATAATGCCATTTAACAATAGCTCAAAGCAGTGAAATCATACTGATAGCTCAATTATAATAATACTTTTCAAGGTTATGTAATTTTATATCATCAATTTAATAAATATAATGACATTGTAATATATAAATATCTTACTTCAGATTGAAGCATTTGTGTACCCTCTACTCTGTCCTGTGCCCAGTGCTTTGTAATGCAGTTATAATGTAGTTATTATCATCGTGCCAAAAAAGTGACATGTGAAGCCGAGGTGAAGACTAGGAGGAAAATTATCTATTTTTTGCAGTTGCTTGTTGAGTATTTTGTTCATGCAATTGAGGGATGCCAAGTCCCTAAAAAATATTAGTATGAGTGCAAGTGTGCTGTGTACCTTGAAGAGATTAAATTTCTGTTAAGTTGGATCAGTCTATAAATTGGAAGCAGAGAGAGAAGTTCAACAAAGTTGGAACTTTTGAAAGCAAAAGCCACAAATAGTTGTAAAAGCCAGTAGCAATTTCAAAAAGGTTGGTGAACATGGAACTTCACAGAATCCAGGTTGCTAACCAGATATTTACATCAACCAGAAAGGTGTCCAGGAGTCTGCATCCTGTGAGAAATACCTAACAAATGCCAACAGCCACAGAACCCAAGTCTTTGTGGCCACAGTGCGCTGACATATACCCCATGCAATTTGCCGTTCTATAAAAAGTCATTGCCCAAGTGTCACATTTAATATTCATTATTTCATTAAATGTTTTTATTGTATTATGGTCCAAATTAGTACACCAAATTAAACCTGAGATGTGTCAAATTTAAATTTTATTTATAAATACATTACAAATAAAGATTATTTTAATTCATTTTATTTTGATTACTGTATATGTTATGAGATAAGTTGAAGGAAAGGTCAATAAGAGTATGTTCTATTTTGTGTAAACGTCAATCATTCCCATCAATACGAATTTATCAAAAAACATTTTGTTCTCATATATTTTCTACAGATGAAGTTTCAACTTTTGTAAGTTTTATGGAATGTAAAAACAAACACTAATGAATATTACCATTAAGTAAAACTAAATCTAGATATACTCTAGATAAAACTACTAAGGAAACTATTTAATTCATTTTAAGGTATGAAATTTAATATAGATAGATCCTTTGGTTTCCAACATGTGGAAAAATGAATTACATTCATACTTATCAAATTATTAATGACTTTTAATGTTGTATTAAAAATTTATATCAATAATCTTCACAACTTGGTGAGTAGTCGCCTCAATAAAACAGTGATACATGATTTTTAAACGAGTCAGGAAACCACTAAGCAATATGAAATTAAGCTTTCAAAACCAGTACAAGAAAAATATACACTGATAGATTTCTTTCAACGCCCGATACAAAATGTTAATTGAAACCACTATCTGGATGAATACTGTATATTCTCATACATGACATTTTTCTTACTCACAATTCAAATGAAAAAATTGGCTTAGAACAATACATGAATTATGGAATATAAACTCTAAACCACGTTTCCTGTGTATATTTGCAAAGCAATTCTAAGAATAGCCACAATGGCTTGCTTTTTTGTCACAAGGGTGAATTATTATAAGTCAGTCGTTAACGCTCCCAGTTCATTATTAGACCCTTAACATTTTTGTTTTGTTAATCTAGTATAGTTAGCATATTGTGTAATAAAAACGTGTGAATCAAGGAAGATAATTATTTTTTGTACAAAAAGAAACTCCTTTAAGCAAGATGATAATCTTACATGAAGAGAAGCATTCACTAGAATATACAGTTAATTGACATCCTCCAGAAAAGAAAAATAATAATGTACATAAATGAGACAATTACATGTCCTTGCTTGAAATGGTAAAGCTTAGCCTGTGTGGTAGGTTGATAAACAGATAAATTAAAATGAAAAAAATTACATTGGATTGAAAATAATGAATAAGAAAGATAGACAATTCAGTAACAGATATATTGTTACTAATCTTATTAAAACACAATAGACATCACTTAATAAAATATTTTCAGCTTATCGTTAACATTTCAGTGAAATTCATATCCTCTGTTGTCAGGTGACTGATGTGCAGAGAGAATTTTGATCATGACCATTCAATTAGGGAGCCGAAATGAAGCTAATTTATAACTTTCTTTGTTATGATTGGTCAAAATTTTCACAAATGTGACTTGCGTCTTCACGTTGGGATGATCTGTTGTGATAACTGGAAATGATCAGATCCTGTGCATGCTAATTTGGAACCCAGATTTCCTGTTAATGAGGTTTTTATGCCTCATACTTTTGATGGCTTCCATCAAGCCAACCTCTTTCATAGTTTAGTATCCTAGTATTTTTAAAATCCATTTTGTGTCCCGTGTATGTTCAACCACAGCAATTTTTCTGGATGTTTCAGACACATATATTTTTGGTGTTCAATCCAGAGCTGTTCAATGGTTCACACCATTTGTCTGACACACTCCCGACTCCAGCATTTTTTAATCCAATATCTTTTCCTGAGCCCAGCATTTGTTTCTATTTTGTTTGTGGTCAAAAAACTTTCCCATGTTATATTTGATGAGAATCCTTCCAAGTTCGCCATTGCACAATCGGCAAAATGAAGAACTGCTGTAGCAATCAATGTCAATTCATTCTTTGCTATTTTTTATTAATAGTTTTTCAGAATACTTTTCCTATTTGGGTTTAATTGTACTCGCTAATCTGGAATATTCTTTAAAGATAATTGATCTCTGGAGTCTAGTTTTCAGAATCTGATATGACATAGGCCCTATTTAAAGAATGTATTGTTCTGAGCTGGGTGGTATAAATCTGTGTGTGTGGGCTTCCAATAATTCCTGAATTGGTTTCTTGTAAATCATTATGTCCAAAAATGGCAAACTGCCAACATTTTCCAATTTAGTCGTAAATTGGATATTACTGTGTAGACCATCAAGTTGTTGTAGGAATTCATTAAATTCTTCGATTCCGTGTGGCCAGATTACTTAAGTACCATCAACATATAGAAAGAAGCATTTTGATTTTTTAGGCACTGTTTCTAAAGCTTTATCTTTGAAAACTTCCATTAAGAAATTGGCCAATACTGAGAATAGTGGAGAGCCCATGGATAGCCACACTTTCTCATAGAATTGGCCTTGGTATTGAAAATAGGTTGTGGTATAGGTGTTTATAAAGATCTATTATGCTCTTAGAAAACATACCATCCAGTAATTCAAGTGTGTCTGATACAGGAACTTAAGTTTCACTACTAATTCTTCCTAGTTTGTTCAATCAATAGAACTCTTAACATGACGTTCACCTTTGTTTACAACTGTACTAAGATTCTTATAGAACAATTTGGCTAGGTTATAAGCCAATGTCGCTTACTATTGGTCGAAGTGTGGCTCATTCTTTATGGATATTTGGTAATCCATAGGATCCCAGGTGGAACTAGCGACTTCTGTTGTAGACGTCTAATCGTCTTTTCCAAGTCCCAAGGCATTAAGTAGTGCAATGGTTTTTCTCACTGTTGTAGATAAGCTGAGAATATTTTATTAAATCCAAACACCAGGAAAGCTTTTGTTGTTAAAAATCACTTCATCTGAATTTTTCATACAAAGTTAACAAAAGAGAACTACCTTTCAAAATTTGTTTTAATATTACCTGGTTAGTAACCTGAAACTGTTTTATTGCTTCAGTCTTTCTATGTATATAATCATTAGCAGGTAGGGGATTAAATTGTTTAAATGCAGAAGTAAAATTTACAAAAGAATTCAGTACCTTGCTAAGTAAGAAGTCAGCATGGTACACCACCACCTGTCTTCAAACATTAAATTAATGGCAATTTCACTGACCATCTGTCCCCTTAATAGCAATAACTTCCAAAGTTGCTGCCAAGTTTGACATATTTAAAATCTGGCCAGGTTCAAGGGAATTCAATAAGTTTAAAAGTTTTAAATTATCTGTGCGGTTTGCATACAGATATGACTTTGCTGTAAGAAGACCTGTAGGAACAAGGAAGCCATTCCTGAAACAAAACAGCTAACACATTAGTACTCCAATAATAATAAAAACAAATTAAAATATGATTAAATTATTTAGTCAACCAGTAGTAGCTATAAATTCTGAAAAATTAAGATATCAAAGTAATAGTGCTCAAATTACAAAATCTGTATTTAAATTATTAACAACACAAATTTATATTACAGTAAAAAACAAAGGTTTGTATTATGTTTCTTTAATGGAATGAAATAAGACCAAAATTAAAATAAAATAAAAGTTCCTTCTTCCTCCAGAATAGTCAACATATAAACACAATTATTATGTATTACTCACTGTAAAGAACCTGTGAAACATTGATCTCAAAAATACTTTAACCCTTTGAAATATTACAGAATTTTAACTTAATTGTAAGACATTTTTATGGCTTCATTCATCTGATTCTAGACATGATTATATGTGGCAAAAGACAAATTACAATCACTTAATCACTTAAAAATAAGTAATATTTAAATATTCAATAAATTTAATTTTAATTTAATCTGATTTGTATTAACTTCTATTAATTCAATACAAAAAACAGGTTTAAATGTCAAAACTTAACATTTTTTCATGTGTTAATTGAATTTAAAATCTGAGGACAAAATCTGTTCTTGAATGATATAGACTTTATCATCATTAACAACTTATTCTGCAATTGTGAATGAATTGAGTTTTAATCTTCTACATGGGACTATATATTTATTGATTAGACAGGTCTAGGTTACCCAGGAACATAAAATATAACAGGCAGATGTATATATAGTTAATAAATCAGTTAATGACCTTTTACACACACACTATTTTTTATTTATAGCATTATGACATTTTGATGTGTGTTATTTAATTAAAGACTTAAAATAAAACTTTGTATACATAGTTAATTATACATATTACCATGTTTTCAATTCTTAAATTTGATTAGTTTTCAATATTTTAAAGTAGAGTAAGAAAGAGAGTAAAAATTAAATGGTTGGTGACAATAAGTGAGTTTGAGATTCTTCAGAAACTTAAGACTCTAATTTACTTCTTGAGGAACAGATTTATTTTATTTACCTTCTATATTTTTATGGTGTTTGGTCCTTTTTGAAACATTAATTAATCCCAATTGACTGCTAGGAGAATGGATCATTGACAATTTTTGTATTCTACATATGAAATGAAGGTGTTTAAAAATGCCACTATTTATCAAATATATTTGAGAGTCCCTCAATAGCAATGGTATCAGTGTTACAATAAGAAAATCCAAAATAAATAAAAATAAAATTTTTTAACTTGTATTGGTAATAAGAAAGTAAAACATTTAATTTATACACTAAAATTTTAATAAAAATATATTGTAGTCAGTTACATATATTAACAAAAATATATAAAACAAATGAAAAATTTACTCTAACCTTGCAATAAACACAGATGGCATTACAATCCTAGGCCATGGTAAAGAACCATACAGTTTGTGAGCCAACTGTAAACCTCTCAAAAGACCTGGAACTCCAACAAAAATCCCATTATTTCCAAGGTCCAGTTTTTCTTTAATAATATTATTGCTGAATCCTGCTGGTGCAATTTCTCGGAAATCTATAGAATCAATTACTTCCTTCTTACGGTGGTCATAAATTAACATAAACCCCCCTCTAGAAATAGAAAAAAGTATGTTGTACTAATTTATAATTCATAATAATTCATTAATACTTTATTTCTCTGTAGGCTTACCCTCCCAAACCGGTTACATGTGGATTAACAACACCCATACACAAAGTACTTGCTACAGCAGCATCTACAGCATTTCCTCCAGACTTCAAAATATCTGTGCCAATGGTTGAACACTCCACATTATCAGTTGCTACACTTCCGTGAGGTACCAGCTGAAATGAGAAATGTGTAAATTTCTTATTAAAAGCCTGATTAAATTATTAGTTAACTACATAAAAGTGTATCAAAATCTTAATCCAATGATAGTTTACTTTTGCAAGAGTTGTTTGAAATTTAGAGTTAGTAAATGTTAAGAAAATTAATAATAATAATAAGAAAAAAAACATCAAACTATTCAAACTCTCATAAACATTCTTAATATATGTACTATATGTAATGAAAAGAAATAATACATGCAAAGGATGAAAATTAAAAGTAGAATAAATTCTACAGCATGGATATTGTCCATAATGTTTCAGATTCACTAATAGACATGAAAATGAATATTGTATAAACTCGTGTATGATACAAACATCTTTTTACCAAAATTCAAACAAAAAATGGGGTGTGTGTAATATCCTTTTTGTCACAAAGGTAGATTTAATCTTGGTTGGAGGTAATTGCTTGCTCCTGGTGCATTATAGAACAATTTAAATGTCTATTCAACTGTTGCTTTGTTACTCTTGGACAAACATTAACATTATATGTAAGCAAAAAATGTGAATATAAAAAAACCAAGGGTATTTTGACAAAAGTGATAATTTGTTATTGAAAAAAGATTCCATAAGCTGGATAAGAAAATGGGGGTGTGCTTCTTACAAAATATTATACGATATTCCTTAGCTTCATTACATATCTGACGTCAATACTGGTGTCATATAGACTGAAACATTTTTTTAACTTAATTTTACTCCAAACCAATTAACACTCCTTTTAATTCTAGACTTCCTTACCATTTAAAAGATTGGCTAATCCTTATATCAATTCACATGAACAATTATATCTTCTAAATATTCTCTCATTTTTCTGCAATTCAATCTATTTTTCAACAAACAATAGAAATCTTGACTAGTTTTTATGATAAAAAATTATTTTACCATTAAACTCAACTGCAGATGTCCCTTTACCTTTAAGAGGATTTCCTAAATATAAATAAATCTCCTATTTAGGTTAATATTTTGCATTTCTGTAAGTTACACACATTTCAACAGGCAATTAATGCATAATTGGAAATTCTAACATTAATAGATGACAATATTAACACTCTAAACTAATATATACCTGGTAATCTCCATAATATATCTGCACTGCCAGAGCAATTGAAACAACTAAAGAAAGAGTGAAAAAGCAAGTTTGAATAATACAAATGCTTCCTGCAGTGCCATCATCAATATTAAAATAGGACCAAAAATTTTTAACATGTTTCCGAGTAGACCCATACTTTAATGGATGTGATTCAGTCTGTTCTGGAGCTAAGTAAGGACCTGGTACAATGGGAGCACCTGTAGGAAAAATGAAAATAAATTAAAATCTGGAAGAGTACCAATGAAAAATTATACATTATAAAGAAAAACAATGAGATAATAGAGATAACAGTTAAGTGTTTGAACATAAAATAGTAAAACGCAATTAAACAGTTAAATTCAATATACTGTTCAGATTAGCTTGCCTAAAGTTGTTTTGCATTATATCTCTATATAATGTATATATATATATATCTTCATTTTTTTAAAAAAATAAAGTCTGTAATATACATACATATAATAGCCCGACTAAACCAAGTGTTGATTTCATGTAAGTCAGCTATGTTCTCTTTCCTAGACATATGTTATATATATTATGCAGGACATCACAATTCATTAAATACAAAATGAATAGTTATTGCGCAGTTGACAACGGAAAATGAAAAATATTCAGTGAAACTTAATTTAATTACAAATGAAAAAATTTACGACTGATTGAAATAATTAATAAGATAGCCAATTCTGAATTGGCTATCTTTCTTATTCATTAAGTTAATTACTATATAACTATTTAAAAAATATTTGCATACCTCTATATTCGGTAGATGAACCATTATGCATTTCTTTTGCTCTTAAATTATTTTAAACACGGGGAAGTTCTAAGCTTATTACAAAAGCTAGGTAATTGTCAAAACTTTGTATAATACTGTTTATAAGTGACAACCTTCCATTAGAGAATCAAAACGATCATTTTTTAATTCTTTTTTTAAAAAAATTGAAAGAATAACTACGCACTATGCCTTAAAGTTTATAGCAATACTTGTTCTATTGAACATCGAATAGAAATTTTACTTTAAAAGCTCCAGTTGGCACTCTGTCAGCTGTCTTATATAGTGCCAACATTAGAAATTCAAATTTCATTAACTAAATTATATTTTACCGAAATTTTTCACGGTACTTAAAATATCTCAGATAATTAATTGTAATTATTTCCTGGACTTTACACAAAGCAAGTGTAATTTCAGTAATATATTTGTTTAAGAAAACAGTTCTGATAAACATTCTTGTCTTATTCGGATATTTATTTATTATTATTCCTTTGATTAATCATATCAGATTTGCAGAACATTGGAATATATAAATTACAGTAAAACTAGTTATTTTTACGACTATTCATTTCGCTTAGTTCTCGTTCTGACTAGTTACCCAATTCTCCTATATTTAAATCACGCCCTATCTCTTAGTTCTTATGTTTTTTGTCTTTTTTCGTTTAGGAACTTATGCCACTCTCTTAATTCATCATTGTCCATTTTACTCGTCTCCATAACTGCAATCCTCGTTTCGAATTTGTTCTAAAATATTAGAAAAAGAAAAAACACTGCAACTAAATTTTAAGGGAAAATATGAAATTGTATTCGTTTCAATATAGTTTCCCTTCAGCATTAAGTACTCATACATAAATGTAGAAAGACATACAAAACTCACCAGATAAAAAGAAAAGGTAATGCTAATTTTCAATTCAAGCATATAAGAATGTGATAACCCTCTCACTATTCTTGAATCGAAAATTCTAAAACTCTTTATCAATTTACGTATAAAATCCGTTCTTCATTCCTAAAATTTAGCCCATGTAAGAATTGTGATTTATTAAATTGTAGGTGAGCCTGCATCCGATCAATTGGATGGTGGAATTTCTCTCTGGGTAGTTCACTTGGTGAATTTTCCGCCCAATAAGGTCCCAGGTCCGGTCGAGATTTTAATTTTAATAAATTTCATGGACTATATGGTTTAAACTTGAGAAAGCTTTCTCTCTATTATTCAATATGAAGATTTGAATTCGAGAGCATTTCATAATTAAAATTTAAGAAAATTATATGCTAATCATTTAGACTGGAACAAAAATGTGTTTATATATTGTATCATTTATTATTTACAGAACTTATTTTCTGCAAATATTTAACTACCGTGCTGTGCAAATTGCCAAGATAAAGTAAATTTGTTGAATGTATTGAGAGTATTGCAGCAAAAATTTATAATTGTAGCTAGACAAGTTGCAGGTATTACCTCTTGTACAATGTCCATCATTTATATTTTTTGTATGCATTTGTTAGTGAATCCTATTTCCTCAATTGAAATTGAAACTAAACCCATATAAAATGTTCTAGTACCTTCTGGCGATAAGAAATAAGCTGGGTAAAAAGAATACATTACAAATTTTCCCAACATTGATTATAAATTTTAATGCATTTTGTGGTGGTAGGTTTATTAAATGATGAAAAAAAGGGATAGTTTCCATAATTTATTAATTATTGAACTGAACATGGACAAATAAAATTAAAAATACAAATTATGCGTGTTCAGTTAGTCGGGCAAAACAATCTGATCTCAAGTTAACCATGGTTTACGGTAATTCCCCGACGCGCGTCAAGGATTGAGACATTTGACAGTTACCTTGTGCGGATCTCTGGCCGTGATCATGTGGCACCCTCGTTCTCCGAGTCCTCTGGATGATGCTATTTTGGGGCTGTACGTTCCTCCCTGGCGACGGTTCTTTTCT
>JAYJMR010000336.1:0-12500 GCA_037074705.1 Zhengitettix transpicula
AAGCTACTGGCTACCTCCCTGCCGCGGGTAGGTTCCGCTGCCACCCAGCAAAGAATGGTAACTACGCGGTTCCGTCGTCGGTTAACTTAGGCTGGCCGACGGCAACACCTGCGTCCCAGGACTACACGACCGCCTTCAGTGGACTCGGTTACTACTGAAAGCAGTGGCTGACACAGACCAGCCATTGTCACAATTCCCCAGCTCATATAGGATACTGGGTAATTCTTTCCCCCTGCAAGGCTCAACGAGAGGTGCATAAGTTCTGATGACTATGAGTCCGTTGGCCAGGGTCCCGGCTACGGTAGGACTCGTTGCCAGCAGTTAAACGGGTGGGCCGCTGTGTGGGCTCCCTTCGATCGAACGAAACAGATACCCGGAGATCGGCTGCCGGGTCGCTCACAAATCGGGGTCTATCCGCTCGTCCGGAGAATTTGCCGTGACTTGTATGTTGGCTTGATGTCGGGCTTGAGCAGGGAAGCGCCCGCAAATGCGATATCTACGACTTACAAATCACTGCCCTCTTCTCGGCAAGGGGAAAGAATCTACAATTCTTAGGGAACGTTTCACTGTAAACAAGACCTACAGTACACGTTATAACGTCATTGTCCCTGTGAAGCCGAGTAGCCACATACGTGTATGCGCTTCTTTTTGTACCTTATAACTACATAAATGTGTTCTGAACGTTGTACTAACACCATGTCCCTGTCTGCGGAAAGGAGACAATCAACCGCTTACAACAAATGGGAAAATTTACCGCCTGTCTGCGAAGTGTGAGTCAATGTCCCGTCTGTAATGTACAATCTTCCACAGGAAGGCTTCGTTCAGCCCACTTCTGTATCGTGAACATGACTAGTTCGAGAATAGTGCTACTGCAGCTGTAAGTTGCTCGCCTTCAACACAGTTCTGTCACCCCAAGTAGGCCTTTCGAAAATCCGCTTTCAACATATTCGCCCTGTAAGTGAAATATGTACGGAATAGGAAATGCTGCAACCGATGATGATTACTTTCCGCCTAATGCTTCAATATCGGATATATCAACTTGTCGACGTGCAGGTGGATTATACTTTGCAATGAAATGTGTCCTTCTCAATGTCACTCGCTCGTCATGAGGTGTATTTGGGAAACAAAGCGAAGGACTTCATGTGCCGTCCCGCCGAGGAAATGCTCTACTTAGGTCGCCAAGGAGTGCAACAGTAACGACGGGAAACTGATACTCGAATCAAGTAGGACGCTATCGGTTGCCACCTCGTAGACTCTGATGTCTAAGTAGAAATCACCATCACAACTGGCAATCACTGCGGTAGCCGTATTCACAGCGTGAATTCGAAGTGAGCTCCTCACATTATTCGTATTTAGCGACGAAAACGTTAACCATGTTCGCACCTCTCAGTATATATCGGGCGAGAATGTTGTATGCAGGGAATTCATTGCGGCTCGTTTCATTACGAATGAGCTATTTCTGACGTCATACGCATAGCGTCCTGTTCGTACATTGCGAGATTCCATCCTCATGTGTGCCTGCTAGTTGATGACAGTCCGAGAAGGCGACTACAAGAGGTTAGGTTAAGCGGAATGTAGTGCTGTGCAAGAGGCGCCCGTATCCTGTGGAAGACTAGTGCCATCCTCAGATTAATTGTTTGGCTTGTTTCTGGAATCGCATCTGTGCCTGCTAATTAATGACAGTCGGAGCCGGCGACTACACTAGGTTAGGTTAGGTTAAGCGAAATGTTGTGCTGTGCAAGAGGCGCCAGTATCCTGTGGAAGACTAGTGCCATCCTCAGATTAATTGTTTGGCTTGTTTCTGGAATCGCATCTGTGCCTGCTAATTAATGACAGTCCGAGCCGGCGACTACACTAGGTTAGGTTAGGTTAAGCGAAATGTTGTGCTGTGCAAGAGGCGCCAGTATCCTGTGGAAGACTAGTGCCATCCTCAGATTAATTGTTTGGCTTGTTTCTGGAATCGCATCTGTGCCTGCTAATTAATGACAGTCCGAGCCGGCGACTACACTAGGTTAGGTTAGGTTAAGCGAAATGTTGTGCTGTGCAAGAGGCGCCAGTATCCTGTGGAAGACTAGTGCCATCCTCAGATTAATTGTTTGGCTTGTTTCTGGAATCGCATCTGTGCCTGCTAATTAATGACAGTCCGAGCCGGCGACTACACTAGGTTAGGTTAGGTTAAGCGAAATGTTGTGCTGTGCAAGAGGCGCCAGTATCCTGTGGAAGACTAGTGCCATCCTCAGATTAATTGTTTGGCTTGTTTCTGGAATCGCATCTGTGCCTGCTAATTAATGACAGTCCGAGCCGGCGACTACACTAGGTTAGGTTAGGTTAAGCGAAATGTTGTGCTGTGCAAGAGGCGCCAGTATCCTGTGGAAGAGCAGTGCTATGCTGAGATTGATTGGTTGCCTTCTTTCGGAATTCTCACGTGTGCTTGGTAGTCAAGGACCGTCGGAGGTCGCGACCACATGAGGTTAGGTCAGGCAAAATCAATTATTGTGCTGAATGCGTCATTGTGTCGACGACAAGTACCATCCAATGTAAGATGATTTGCCTCTTTATTGATGACTGGGAGCCTCACTTGTCCGTCGTTCAGTCGTATCGTCCCTTTTGATTGAGGCGGAGCTGTGGCTTTGCTCGTATATTGCGGTGTTATACGTGAGATCCTTCACTATATCACCTACCGCGAATGTTTCATCTTGTGTTGCGTAACAGTGGCGTACGTTACATAGCTCCGCCGGTTTTTTAAGTTAAGAGATTTTAGCCTGTCGGTTATGGTAGGGCCGGCGCCTCTTCGGCAGTAGAATCACATGTATGCATTTTCGTGCGGCTTTCGCGTGTACCATTATCTGGACGATTGAAGGTTAGACCTAACACAATAACATTGTGTGATAGGAGTACGGAAGTCATGTGCCAGGAGATTGTCGGTAATTCTTGCCGCAGCACCCGACTGTTTCTCTGAAGGTACGTATTCCATTCGTGACATAATTGCTTCCTTCGGATTTCCGTATTGAAGAAACACGCTTCATAGATGTAGGTAACAGTTTATGCATACAAATTGTCACATGCGCCTTTTCAGGTAGGCAATATCATGTGGGACATAACGTTTCTTCTCCAGCGCCGCCTCCTGTCACTTAATCACCGGACTTATGTAGTGGCTTCATTTCGGACTCAACATTTCTTAACTTCGTATGTACGGATTCGTAAGTGCTCGTTTTCCGTCTCAGGAGAATGAAGTGATCTTGCAAGGATTTCAGTCCGCAGGCCTACTTGTTCTGTCGTATGTCTATCAGTCACACATTACGGTTACTCCAGTATGGTTCGCTTTCTATTCAGTACATTGTGTTCGAAGGGGATGGATGCCGGGCAAGTGGTAAAACATTGAACCATATAATTGTTTAGCTTAGAAACATTAATACATGTCACCATCGGTTGTGTACCGAAAACTTCCGCGCAATACTGGTCGGTGGCGGGCGTAAGGGGGGGCGCGCGCGTTAGCGCGCGCGCCCGATTTTGCCCCCCCCCCCCCCCGCTCTATCTTCCCCCCCCCCTTGGCTCTATCTCTCCCCCCCTCACTCTCTCTATTGGTTCCCCCCCCCGGTCTCTCTCTCTCTCTCTCTCTCTCTCTCTATCCATCTATCTATCTATCTATCTATCTATCTATGTATCTATATATCTATCTATCTATCTATCTATCTCTCTCTCTATCTCTCTCCCTGTCCCTCCCCCCCGTCTCTGTCTCTGTTTCTCCCTCTCTCCCTCTCTCTATTTATTCCATTCTCTGTCTCTCTATCTACCTATGTATGTACCGATCTATGTATCTATCTATCTATGTATCTAACCATGTATCTACCTATCTATGTATGTATCTACTTATGTATGTCAAGCACCAGAAGTAAGCACGGCATAAGAGTTGAGAAACAGTTATTGACTACTAAGCGGTGACGGATCACGTGATGCTAAGCGCCACGTCACAGGCTGCTAACGTAATGACCTCGGTTGGCGGCAGACGTTTGTACCGGTCGCGTCGATTAGCCGAATCGTGTGACGTAATTCGTGATTAATTGAATTGCAGCACAAATTAATGCAACTGTACTCCGTTTCGTGTAGTGCAACGGAGTTTTGACGCCGACAAAGGGCCGGATATTTACGCATTTATTATGACGACATACATGACGCAGCACTTCTGTGTACGAGGAAACTGTGGTGGCTGGCGTTTCAGCGTGACTCATATATTCCGAGTGGACGGCCTCCCGAAACTTTTCCGGTTGTGTTACATCACATCGCAGCAAGATGGAATAGTTCAGGAAATAGGCGCCTGCAGCGCCCCAAGTGGATACTACCCCCCCTCCTGACCTCACCCCATCTCCCACCAGGTACCCCTCCCCACTCCAAGCCCTGGGGGGGCTATATAAGGCCCTCCACCATCCGAATAGAAGTGTTCTCTGCACAGATGCCGGGAGAGCTTCTAGGCCGCTAGGACTTCTCGATCCGCTTACGTACAGAGCCACCTTCCCAAGACGCATCTAGGGTGCTAGGTCGTCTGTTTCCCGAAAGGACTTATCTACAGTGCTACGTCGTCTGCCTTCGAATATCACGCGTCTAGGCTACTAGGGAGTGCAGATTCCTCCATCGTTACTGCTCTTTACCCATCTCCTTGTCGCCTGTAATTGAGAATATGTGTGTTTCTGAAGAAATCTGTTTTAACTGACAAGCTTCTGGTTTATCTCCTTAACGGAGGAACGCAACCCGTACCTTCACGCTTCAGTAGTGCAATTCCGTTCCTTTGAACATGTGGTCATAACTTGCAAATATTCGTCCGTGTGTTCGCAGACAGACTTCACGACGGCAAATAATAGGAGACCCAATCAGGACCTCACCTACGTTGTATGTACGGTGACGTCAATATACCGCACGGGTGGGGAGGGTGGGTTAATTAATAATTACTTAATATTATGTATTTTGAGGCGGAGTCGTATATAGGGCTACGAATATTTTCGGCAACTGCGTGGTGATTATACTGAAGCAAATTTCCTGCCAATCAGTACGCGGCACGAAGTACATGATATCTGGTTGGGGAACAACGGAACCTATACTGTACTGAGTCTCTTAAACGGTTGTGTGTACTGATTAGCAAACACTTTCCTGTAGCTGTTGAAATGGATGTGGGTACATATGTCTCGTCGAAGGTTGATATCGATCAACGGTTTCCTCCTCACTGGAAACAAGGTCAGGACACTGGATGTAGGCCTGTACCCATGCTGCGAGTAGCGACTACTGTCATGTAATTGATGAACATGGCGACGCAGTGCACCACTCTTGTATTACCCCATGCGAATCAATGTCATTGTCATGGAATTTATGAGAAGGAGCGATAAATCAGTGGTTTTCATATTCTGCAATGTTCACCGCATTTCGACACAGCTTTCGCCCCGAGAGATTTGCATTACGAACTCTTCAACGTAACAGGATGGTAACTCCCAAAGACACATATAAACAACATAGACTGAAGAAGTCGCCTGGTTAGGAAACTGTAAATTATGTATTTCATGTAGGCAAACGTCAGCGGGGCAGTAATGCGTCCGTGACATTACAATTACCTTAGCGGTTGATGCGTTTGTCCGCTTACTGACGGTTTACAACGATAACAAAGTGATTGGTACTTCCATTTCGGAGTGTAGACTCAGTTCCAGTTGCTTGTACTTGGTGTTGGACATAGGACGCCTCATCTTCCTTCCACTATTTGACCATTTCCAATTGATTTTCTGTAAGGGTCATTATTCAGTCTCATAATAATATGCCACGTTCTCCTGAAAAGTACAATATTTTGAGTACATTTCGCAGTCTGCCGTATACATTTTCACATTTAATTAGGAGGTAAACGTTCGGTACGAATAATCCTTGGGAGGAACAGTTTTCGTTATATTTCGTGAAGTGCAAAATGAAACTGTTTCGGCGATAAGGTCTTGCCGTCGTTTGCTCCCTTTTGTGAAACGCAACTTGGTAGAAATCATCCTTTCGCAACAGTAGCAAATTGAAGGAAGGTATTGAGCATGCGGTTTCGTATTCCGCCATCAAATATTATTCCCACAGTTGCATTTCCGAAATGAGCCGTTGCTGCGCTCACTTGTACAATTATTTTGTTTTGCTAGTGGTATGTGTTGAGGTTGTAACCATCAATCGCAGCCCCAACAATGTGTACTGGCAGCAGCAAGTTGGAAGAAACGTCGGAATATCAATGTGTGGGAACCTGGGTCACCTCGGCGTAGTACGGCCAAACACGTTTTCTTGCATGAACGCTACCATTCATGGTGTGTACGGATTAATTCCGTTGGTATTACCAGAAAAATTTCTGGAATGGTGGACACCATGAGGTTCCAAAGGAAGATGAACTTCAGCCAGACAAACCGCTCAGAATAAAGGGAGGAAGTGCATTAACTGTCACATATTTAGCAGCTGTCAAGGTATGTCCTGGTACTTGAAATATTGCGAGGAACGGTTACGTAATTGTATAGTTGCAAAACCTGTGGAGCGTTAGGGACAAGTGACGTGAACATCGATTCATATCTCCGTACATGGAACATGTTACATTCCATTAACAAGCGGACAATGCATACTGACTGAAGTACATGATCTGTAATTGTTTAAACGGCAGCTTGAAACGGACGAATTTCAAAATGTAAGTACTATGTACGTGTCGTACGTTTGTGTAAAGAATGTTAAGCGGATTCGATGGTGCTTAGGAATATAGAAATCTTGCATGTATACATTCTTATATATTTCAGGAAATGGCGAACGGCAGCGATTTGGCGTGAACCTCAACGATGGAATGAATGTGTATAGGTCATGGTCCCACCTAAAGGGAGTTCTTCATCGTGATGGAGATTCACGAACACAGCATCTGCATAGTGCACATGTGTTGCCAGCGAAGCTGGTAACTTATTACTACCGGACAATCGGTGGGCATGTAATTGTGCAGATGTCATGAAGTGGACGCTGTGTTCGTTGTGCAATCAGTAAAGTATTTGTGCTTTTCCTATTATGCTAGATATGACCAATCGGTTGTTCAATGAAGCGGGGGGAACCTGCAGCATACGCTATCGTCGAAGTAACAATTTCAATATACGTTCAATCTACAGATTTGTATATATGTATATTTTCTGCAGGTGCTTCCTATACGAAGTGGACGCTTATGTCAATAATGGGCGGTCGGTCAGCGTAACACGATGTATACATTTTTAATAACAGGCCACATCACCTTACTGCACGTAGCGTAGACGTTTCGTTAATGTAGCGCCCATAGCGACACATACTGAAGAGGAACCGAAACCTCGAAACATTAAACAATTTGTTAAAAATTAATGATACACATAATTCAAAGCAATAACATGTCAACCTGTAGCTGTGGAGATGAAGAGGAAAAAGCACTATCAGCACGGTAATTGTGGACAGTTACATTGTTCTTGTAGTTCATTAGCCCGGTAGAGTCATCACGAAGCACATGTGTTACTCAGCGAGAGATGAACCTGCAGTCCCTGGATACTAGTGAAGTCAGGAGTTCTTCATTAAACGTTGTAAGTTAATAAACCAAAAGGGAATGTCACCTCAGAGGTCAGAAGGCGATTACATTAGGCAATGCGAATGTACAAAGAAATGTAATGATTTACAGTGGCACGTAAGAATTTGTATTAGAGGCTAGTTGCAGGCCGCTACATAGGGTGTGACATGCAACTGCCGGCGTGCCACAAACTTGTGGATGCACCAGTAATTTTCGATGTAACAATTGATGTGAGGGACACAGATATGTTTCTTGTGCGTTCACGTTTTGGTGTGGTACCACTTCAATGACATACAGCTCATTTCCACACTACCTTACTTTGGCGCACCAGGCGAGTGTTAGTTGTAATTGCTGACCGGGTACATGACCGCTTAATTTGAATTTGTGTGAATAAGTAAATTAATAATTGTTGTCAATGGACGACAGGGCGATATATTAGAGTTATTGTAGCCTACGAGCAGCAGCCCGTTGCTGACATGGAGACTGGTTAATAATGATTCACCAAAAACACATCACTTATTTCCTGGTAATCGTAATGGTTTTAGTCGTTCAGTTCGTGACTTAACAGGTCCCCTGCAGCGGCATCCGAAAACGTGCTACGGTTTGTTGAACCGAGCGAGGATTCCACTTTGCACCATTCCGGTCGGTTTCATTATTGACAATGCCAGACATAATCAGAAATAGTCTGTCAAGTTCAATAGAAGTCGTGTGGTTATCGCCGAAATTGGTTTCAATCCTGGTCTGTAGGTAAATTGTATTCCATTCTTTTCCTACATCTATTCACATTATTGTTACACAGGTAATGAAGCATCCGACAGTGTTCGTTGTATGCTGATTGCATCGGAAGGGTAAGGAAATATCTGTCGTCGAACGCACTCAGAAATGTCTTGGTAGTACGTAGCCTCGTTCTGTATCAAATATTTGCCGATTTCGGCATATGGATGAGGCTGAACAAGCTGTTGCCAATTTCTGTATGTGAGGATGATCTTCATTGCAGTCTACGTCAAGTACCTGTGTCGGATTTTCCAAAGCGTCGTCTGTATGTTTCATTGCTGTCATTGGAAAATTGAGTAACACCCCACAAAGACGATGGCAACTGTACCCGTCTTCAAATGATATATTCTTGACTCCAATATCTCGGTACGAACAGTAACAGTAGCTGTCAACCTGATAATGACAGGTTACTGTGAAACGCTTGTCGTCTCAGCCATTTTAATGGAATCCCGCAGATGAGCACCGCCATGTCGGTAACCGAAATACAAAACGGAAATCAGAAATGGAATGGAATATGCGCTTTCCAGTCGTGTCTCCTTGTTATTAGCTTTCTTGTCATTCGACGTTTTACTTGTGGTTGTTGACCTGCTAATCTCGGATGAGGTGAACACGAAGTACAACGTACATTTACAATGTCCGTGTTGCATACGGTTACTTACAAATTTGTGTCCTTTACAATCGTGGCTTTGCAACATATGCGGTAGTTGGGCTAAGATAATGTATGAAGTTTATGTGTGAAAGGAGCACATTGACAAAACACATCCTCGATTCCAATACAAAGTGAAATGTGTTTGCGTTCTGTCATATGCTGACACAGAGGCCGAAACCTCGGTGGGTGCTTCCATGCCACGGCCGCAAGAGGTTGTAATTGTACGGAGACATACCGTTATCATAAGTTCATTAATGACACAGATGTGGAGTATGTCCCCATGATGGCTAGCTTGGATTGTATTGTCCTCACAGTTTTGCTGCAGGCCTGGGGATTGTCGAGGACGTGTTTCTCGCCCAAAAAAGTGTCCAACTCGTGGTCAAAGTGTGCAAGAAACTAACGCACAGGCATATTTACCCTGATAATTATTTGTCTCGTATCCCAATGGAAACATACTGCCAGAACACGGACTGAAGGTACTGAGTACAATGCATATGAACAGTACGAGAACGCAGGCACCGTACAAGACGTATCACGGATGCAAGACGTTGTTGCATTCATAGCTACGGAACTGGTTCCCATGTCGAACTGATGGAGAAATGTTTCCAGAAATATGGTTAAGACATCGTCAGACGCCACAATTCCAGTACTTCGCAAGGAGCAATTGGTGAGTGGGTAGTCTAAGAAAAGCTGTCATTCTTGCAAATGTTCAGGGCACTACAAACTATTCACAAGGAAACTTGTGCACATCACACGTATTAACATGTTCTCCAACATTGATTCGAACTGCAGTGTCATTGTTATACTCGTTGCAATGGGTCGGCCTCGCATACTAAGGGGAAAGCCTGTACTGTGTATTCTGCCTAGCAATTGCACAGATTATACTGAGGGGAGTATGTTCGTTCGATGTCAATTCGGGGCAAGGTTAGGCCAAAATATCTGCAGTTTTACATATCTGAGAGCTACACAGGTCTTTCATTGGTGACATGAGCGCTGTTTGGCCAGCAATCGCCGATATTGCAAATAGACCATTGTACAGCAGTGTGAATTAAAAATCGTTCATTTCACATGGGCGTCCTACAAATGATGCACACTGTAAATAGATTATAAACGAAAACAATCTCGTTGCCACTTACTTTCAGTTCCCAAAGTAGTACCCAATTGCAACAAATAATGTGCCCCCTATTGAACTCAACTAATTGCAGTGGGACTCATTGCACACCTACAGCAAATTCTTCAAGGAAGACACGGTGGGACGTAGGAGAAACAGACATGTCATCGAGCGACAGATCAAAAGTACTATCCGAATGCAAATGAACTATATCATAATAAGGGAACACAACTATTTGATCAGTTATATCAGAACAAGTTCGACAAGTGTACGGTCCTGTCTCCGGTCAGCCTGCTCATGAGATGTAAGATGAACCCACAAATGGGGATAGAACAGACACTTTCACGATATCGACATACCACGAAAGGGACACGTTCAGGGGATGTACTAATCGTTCGGGAATTTTGTTAACATTAGCAAATTGGACGAAATGAGTTCCTGCCCGGAGACCATTATTCAGAAAGTAGGCGCTGTAATCCCAAGCCGTAGTAGTAAACCGCAGGACTTTTTCTTGGTCAAAGTGGAAGCACGTACAATTCCGTAACACCTGGCCGCAGGTGTATGTGTATGTGTCTCATTGTTTGTTGGTCATGTTTCGGCAAGTAGACGGTTGAAGTTTTGCGGAAATTCGGAGGCCTCTTTCGAATCCCACTTCCGATTACAAGTGAAAATGTATCCGTCTCATCGAAGGTAATGAATGAGGGTTACTGTCGATACGGACAAGATGTTTTACTTAGCAACTTACACGGTGCACACGCAATGAGAATTTTGTGACCGTTCAGCGGAATTGTGAGTAATGCGTCTACGGGGTACCCGTCTAGTGCGGCTGTTGTTATTAATTCCTCACAAAATATTACACAAACTATGCCGCAATCACTTCAGGCTTGCGGCGGAGCACCAGGTAGAAGACCAGAACGGGGTTGATGGGGAGAACACGCAAGTCCCGCAAAAGAAGAATATGGTGGACGAACATGATGGTATTGTTTCAGAAGGTATCGTGCAGAAGTTGGGAGAGACTGAATTTCAGGACACACAGAAGACTACTGAGCTTGATCTGGACCTTCGGTTACAGCAGTCGGATAGACTTTATCCCGGACCATTTCGGTTTGCACGTGCTTCTCATGTCATCTATTCATGCAGCTGCTTACATACACATGAAGAGAGATGGAGAGTCACAAACGCGAATCGACCCTGTCCCAGCTGCAGACCTGGTAAGTCGTGCTATATGCTGTCTAGTTATGTGGTCGGTGTGTCTCAATGAAAACCACGGTGAAATCCCTTTCGAGACGGGGAAGCCGTCGTTCTATATGAAATTGTCGAAGAAATGGAAATGTCATTCCTCTGATTGCGGTTGAATACCTACTCGCAGGTGGCTTGCCAAAATTCACTTACCATTAATCATTTCGATTGTAAGCCCACCGCAACAGTAACACATGGGGAAAGATGTTGGGTACAGTAACCCCGTCCGAGCATCTCAGCAAATTGCTGACACGTACCTTAAGGTTTTGGGTAATGCAATCAAATTATACATGAATCGTTTCTCACCAACAGGCGAAAAATTGACAATGTACATGTAATATATTGCGGAGAATTCATGGTTACATGCTGTCCGACGGGAGGCTTTGTATTCAATGCAAACTTGTAAGTAATGAGCTGCATGTCATGACACAAGGGCTTCTGAGGAGGCTGCTAAATCGTAAGTGGAAAGTAACATATGCAAACCGTTGTCGATGTAGGTGATCCACTTGCGAATAACGGTATCAGGGCAATCAACGTTGCTGGCGCAGAATGTCGGTCTTCACCATCTTCGTAGCCGTGGCGCGTGAAAGGTTATGGGTGTATAAATACTGACACACGTAACCAGTCACTTATACGTCATTGTTCACATATCCTCAATAACGTAGTGGACATAGCACCGGTGCCATACATACACAAGACATGGACCTTTTAGTAGCTAACCTAGTAGGCAACCGTTTGCAAGGACTCGAACTTTGCAGGGAATTTGTTCGTATACGCAAGGGACACAAACATGTTCATGCAACGAGCTGAGATTACTTTCTTGCTATTGACTGTAGATACCACTACATATGACATGTACTTAGTAGTTGTTAGAGGACGCGGAAACACGGAAGATGAAGCGACGAGAAGGTTTCGATTGTTTTTGGGGTCACGAAAACGTTTATTAGGCGAAGTGACAGTGATTCCGCGAACGACTTGAATTAAGTGAATTGGAAGTGGAGGCGCAATGTCAATGTCAAAGTGGTAGTGTTCCGAACTGAAGTAACACTGTACCCTAATATTGCGTCCTCTGTCAACCACGCGTGAGTCGCCACACATGTGACGAATTATGCAAAGCCACTTGCGAACTTGAAGTCGATTACATACGATCACATTCGGAAGAGCAAGTTCTG
>JAYJMR010000336.1:15000-17966 GCA_037074705.1 Zhengitettix transpicula
TTCGCGTTCCAAACCCTATCTCCCTGCTAGAGGATTCCAGGGAACTCGAACGCTCATACAGAAAAGAAAACTCTTCCCCGATCTCCCGACGGCGTCTCCGGGTCCTTTTGGGTTACCCCGACGAGCTTCTCTTTCGAGGGGCCCGACTTGTTTCGGTTCCGCTGCCGGGTTCCGGAATAGGAACCGGATTCCCTTTCGCCCGATGGGGACCTACCACAACAGGGTGATAATACGGCCCCCATCGACATCGGATTTCTCCTAGGGCTTAGGATCGACTGACTCGTGTGCAACGGCTGTTCACACGAAACCCTTCTCCACATCAGCCCTCCAGGTCCTCGCTGGAGTATTTGCTACTACCACCAAGATCTGCACCGACGGCGGCTCCAGGCAGGCTCACGCCCAACCCTTCTGCGCTCACCGCCGCGACCCTCCTACTCGTCAGGGCTTCGCGGCCGGCGATCAGGTCGCCGACCAGGACTGCCAGACTGACGGCCGAGTATAGGCACGACGCTTCAGCGCCATCCATTTTCAGGGCTAGTTGCTTCGGCAGGTGAGTTGTTACACACTCCTTAGCGGATTCCGACTTCCATGGCCACCGACCTGCTGTCTTAAGCAACCAACGCCTTTCATGGTTTCCCATGAGCGTCGATTCGGGCGCCTTAACTCGGCGTTTGGTTCATCCCACAGCGCCAGTTCTGCTTACCAAAAGTGGCCCACTTGGCACTCCGATCCGAGTTGAAATTTTTCTCGCGGCTTCAATTAAGCAAGCCGGAGATCTCACCCATTTAAAGTTTGAGAATAGGTTGAGGTCGTTTCGGCCCCAAGGCCTCTAATCATTCGCTTTACCGGATGAGACTCGTCTGAGCACCAGCTATCCTGAGGGAAACTTCGGAGGGAACCAGCTACTAGATAGTTCGATGAGTCTTTCGCCGCTATACCCAGCTCCGACGATCGATTTGCACGTCAGAATCGCTACGGACCTCCATCAGGGTTTCCCCTGACTTCGTCCTGGCCAGGCATAGGTCACCATCTTTCGGGTCCCAACGTGTGCGCTCTAGGTGCGCCTCACCTCGCAATGAGGACGAGACGCCCCGGGAATGCAGAGGGCGCAACCGTGACAAGCACGGCGCTTTATACCCCCGTCTCCCCTCGGTCCGCGCAAGGCGAAACCTTCACTTTCATTGCGCCTATGGGTTTAGTAAAGCCCAATAACTCGCGCACATGTTAGACTCCTTGGTCCGTGTTTCAAGACGGGTCGTGAAATTGTCCAAAGCTGAAGCGCCGCTAACGAGAGCGATTATTCCGCCCGAGGACATAACCGTACCTTCAGCAGCCCATGTTTGGAGCCGGGCCAATTTGGAACCGTCATCCGAGTAGGACTGCTTTCCGGACGGCCAGGCGCCCTCAAATTTGGCGAATCACCTCTTTCAACATACCGCCGAGCAGCCGGTCAGGGACACCGGGGCTCTGCACGACGTACACCAACCCGTGAAGACTGGCGGAAGTGCAGGCTGCGCACCCAGACCTTGGACCGGCACCCAGCGGGTCGCGACGTCCTACTAGGGGAGAAGTGCGGCCCACCGCACACCGGAACGGCTACACCATACAGCGAGTGGAGATTAACCTAACACGACCCCGACGCGGTTATACACCGTGCGGGCGGTAGGTCCCATCTGCCGCAGATATAGGCCGGTGGCCCGGATGGGCGTGAATCTCGCCGTTCGACCATTCGGACTTCTCACGTTTACCCCAGAACGGTTTCACGTACTTTTGAACTCTCTCTTCAAAGTTCTTTTCAACTTTCCCTCACGGTACTTGTTCGCTATCGGTCTCGTGGTCATATTTAGCCTTAGATGGAGTTTACCACCCACTTTGAGCTGCACTCTCAAGCAACCCGACTCTAAGGAAAGGTCCTCCCGCAACCTGCAACGGTCCTACGGGCCTGGCACCCTCTACGGGCCGTGGCCTCATTCAAGTTGGACTTGGACTCGCCGCGAAGGTCACGGGATGGCGGACCCTCCCAAACACCACATTTCACGACAGGCCCTCGCCTGCGGGATTCGGTGCTGGGCTCTTTCCTGTTCGCTCGCCGCTACTGAGGAAATCCTTGTTAGTTTCTTTTCCTCCGCTTAGTAATATGCTTAAATTCAGCGGGTAGTCTCACCTGCTCCGAGGTCGTTGAAGAAAATGAGAAATTGTTTTCTCAACTTTTCAGGACCGCCAACACATTGCCGTTTCACACCCCAACGCCTAATTTATGGTCATTTCATTTGACCTTATCTCTCCACCTTTCACTTTATTCATTTCATTTCATTTCATTTCATTGTTTCCCCGTTTTACGGGTGAAACTATTCATTTTTGGTTTGTGCCACTTTTTCCTCCTTCCACCTTCCTCACTTTCATCATGTGTCCAATATTCGGGTATTTACCCGTTTCTTTAAACTGCGATCTGGGGGGATAACGAGACGTTATGTTAGGTTAAGGTCTTGCACGAGCAGTCATTACTGACGAACGTGTTCAACCGTTCACCAAACGTTTCTCGTTTCCCCTACGCACAATTTAGGACGTTTGGGGCAGACAAATGTTTTCGTTTGGCGTCAAACATTTAAGACGACGCCGCCTACCCGACCATCGGCCGGATGGCAACGAAGCGTCCAGTTACGCGGATTTGTATCCGTCAGAAATTGGAGCCGACCCTCAGCCAGGCGTGGCCCGGGAACTGAAATCCATGGACCGCAATGTGCGTTCGAAACGTCGATGTTCATGTGTCCTGCAGTTCACATGTCGACGCGCAATTTGCTGCGTTCTTCATCGACCCACGAGCCGAGTGATCCACCGTTCTGGGTAGATTCTTTTAATTAACATTTTTCCAAATCTTGTATCGATCTGGTTTCAACTTTGTAGGGGAGGTTTTCAAGCCTCTGTAACATTCAATTTTTGCACTTTACGAGCACTCTACACGAGAG
>JAYJMR010000337.1:0-13000 GCA_037074705.1 Zhengitettix transpicula
AGTGTCCCCGCAAACAGTGTCCCCGCACACAGTGTCCCCGCTTACAGTGTCCCTGCACACAGTGTCCCTGCACACAGTGTCCCTGCACACAGTGTCCCCGCACTCCGTGAACCTGCTCACAGTGTCCCTGCACACAGTGTCCCCGCACACAGTGTCCCCGCACACAGTGTCCCAGCACACAGTGTCCCCGCACACAGTGTCCCCGCACACAGTGTCCCCGCACACAGTGTCCCCGCATTCCGTGTCCCCGCACACAGTGTCCCCGCACACAGTGTCCCCGCACACAGTGTCCTCGCACACAGTGTCCCCGCACTCCGTGTCCCCGCACACAGTGTCCCTGCACACAGTGTCCCCGCACACAGTGTTTCCTCACACAGTGTCCCCGCACAAAGTGTCCCCGCACTCCGTGTCCCCGCACACAGTGTCCCCGCACACAGTGTCCCCGCACACAGTGTCCCCGCACACAGTGTCTTCGCACACAGTGTCCCCGCACACAGTGTCCCCACACACAGTGTCTCCGCACACAGTTTCCCCGCACACAGTGTCCCTGCACACAGTGTCCCTGCACACAGTGTCCCTGCACACAGTGTCCCTGCACACAGTGTCCCTGCACACAGTGTCCCCGCACACAGTGTCCCCGCATTCCGTGTCCCTGCACACCGATTCCCCGCACACAGTGTCCCGGCACACAGTGTCCCCGCACTCCGTGTCCCCGCACACAGTATCCCCGCATTCCGTGTCCCCGCACACAGTGTCCCCGCACACAGTGTCCCTGCACACAGTGTCCCTGCACACAATGTCCCTGCACACAGTGTCCCCGCACACAGTGTCCCCGCACACAGTGTCCCCGCACACAGTGTCCCCGCACACAGTGTCCCTGCACACAGTGTCCCTGCACACAGTGTCCCCACACACAGTGTCCCCGCACACAGTGTCCCCGCACACAGTGTCCCCGCACACAGTGTCCCCGCACACAGTGTCCCTGCACACAGTGTCCCTGCACACAGTGTCCCTGCACACAGTTTCCCCGCACACAGTGTCCCCGCACACAGTGTCCCCGCACACAGTGTCCCTGCACACAGTGTCCCTGCACACAGTGTCTCTGCACACAGTGTCTCCGCACACAGTGTCCCCGCACTCCGTGTCCCTGCACACAGTGTCCCCGCACACAGTGTCCCCGCATTCCGTGTCCCCGCATTCCGTGTCCCCGCACACAGTGTCCCTGCACACAGTGTCCCCGCACACAGTGTCCCCGCACACAGTGTCCCCGCACACAGTGTCCCCGCACACAGTGTCCCTGCACTCCGTGTCCCCGCACAAAGTGTCCCCGCACACAGTGTCCTCGCACACAGTGTCCCCGCACACAGTGTCCCTGCACTCAGTGTCCCTGCACACAGTGTCCCTGCACACAGTGTCCCCGCACACAGTGTCCCAGCAAACAGTGTCCCCGAACACAGTGTCCCCGCTTACAGTGTCCCTGCACACGGTGTCCCTGCACACAGTGTCCCCGCATTCCGTGTCCCTGCACACAGTGTCCCTGCACACAGTGTCCCCGCACACAGTGTCCCCGCACACAGTGTCCCAGCACACAGTGTCCCCGCACACAGTGTCCCCGCACACAGTGTCCCCGCACACAGTGTCCCCGCATTCCGTGTCCCCGCACACAGTGTCCGCACTCCGTGTCCCCGCACTCCGTGTCCCCGCACAAAGGTGTCCCCGCACACAGTGTCCCCGCACACAGTGTCCCTGCACACAGTGTCCCTGCACACAGTGTCCCCGCACACAGTGTCCCCGCACACAGTGTCCCCGCACACAGTGTCCCCGCACACAGTGTCCCCGCTCTCCGTGTCCCCGCACTCCGTGTCTCCGCACACAGTGTCCCCGCACACAGTGTCCCCGCACACAGTGTCCCCGCATTCCGTGTCCCCGCACTCCGTGTCCCCGCACACAGTGTCCCCGCACACAGTGTCCCCGCATTCCGTGTCCCCGCACACAGTGTCCCCGCACTCCGTGTCCCTGCACACAGTGTCTCCGCACACAGTGACCCCGCACACAGTGTCCCCGCACACAGTGTCCCCGCATTCCGTGTCCCCGCACTCCGTGTCCCCGCACACAGTGTCCCTGCACACAGTGTCCCCGCGCACAGTGTCCCCGCACACAGTGTCCCCGCACACAGTGTCTCCGCACACAGTGTCCCGGCACACAGTGTCCCCGCACACAGTGTACCCGCTCTCCGTGTCCCCGCACTCCGTGTCTCCGCACACAGTGTCCCCGCACACAGTGTCCCCGCACTCCGTGTCCCTGCACACAGTGTCCCCGCACACAGTGTCCCCGCACACAGTGTCCCCGCACACAGTGTCCACGCACACATTGTCCCTGCACACAGTGTCCCCGCACACAGTGTCCCCGCACACAGTGTCCCCGCACACAGTGTCCCCGCACACAGTGTCCCCGCACACAGTGTCCCCGCACACAGTGTCCCCGCACACAGTGTGCCCGCATTCTGTGTCCCCGCACACAGTGTCCCCGCACAAAGTGTCCCCGCACTCCGTGTCCCTGCACACAGTGTCCCCGCACACAGTGTCTCCGCACACAGTGTCCCCGCACACAGTGTCCCCGCACACAGTGTCCCCGCACAAAGTGTCCATGCACACAGTGTCCCCGCACACAGTGTCCCCGCACTCCGTGTCCCTGCACACAGTGTCCCTGCACACAGTGTCCCCGCACTCCGTGTCCCCGCACAGAGTGTCCCCGCACACAGTGTCCCCGCACACAGTGTCCCCGCACTCCGTGTCTTCGCACTCCGTGTCCCCGCACACAGTGTCCCCGCACACAGTGTCCCCGCACACAGTGTCCCCGCACTCCGTGTCCCCGCACACAGTGTCCCTGCACACAGTGTCCCCGCACACAGTGTCCGCGCACTCAGTGTCCCCGCACACAGTGTCCCCGCACACAGTGTCCCCGCACTCCGTGTCTCCGCACTCCGTGTCCCCGCACTCCGTGTCCCCGCACACAGTGTCCCCGCACACAGTGTCTCTGCACACAGTGTCCCCGCACACAGTGTCCCCGCACACAGTGTCCCCGCACACAGTGTCCCCGCACACAGTGTCCCCGCACACAGTGTCCCCGCACACAGTGTCCCCGCTCTCCGTGTTCCCGCACTCCGTGTCTCCGCACACAGTGTCCCCGCACACAGTGTCCCCGCACACAGTGTCCCCGCATTCCGTGTCCCCGCACTCCGTGTCCCCGCACACAGTGTCCCTGCACACAGTGTCCCCGCACACAGTGTCCCCGCACACAGTGTCCCCGCACACAGTGTCCCCGCACACAGTGTCTCCGCACACAGTGTCCCGGCACACAGTGTCCCCGCACACAGTGTACATGCTCTCCGTGTCCCCGCACTCCGTGTCTCCGCACACAGTGTCCCCGCACACAGTGTCCCCGCACACAGTGTCCCCGCACTCCGTTACCCTGCACACAGTGTTCACGCACACAGTGTCCCCGCACACAGTGTCCCCGCACACAGTGTCCACGCGCACAGTGTCCCCGCACACAGTGTCCCCGCACACAGTGTGCCCGCATTCCGTGTCCCCGCACACATTGTCCCCGCACACAGTGTGCCCGCATTCCGTGTCCCCGCACACAGTGTCCCCGCACACAGTGTCCCCGCACACAGTGTCCCTGCACACAGTGTCCCTGCACACAGTGTCCCTGCACAAAGTGTCCCCGCACACAGTGTCCCCGCAAACAGTGTCCCCGCACACAGTGTCCCCGCTTACAGTGTCCCTGCACACAGTGTCCCTGCACACAGTGTCCCTGCACACAGTGTCCCCGCACTCCGTGTCCCTGCACACAGTGTCCCTGCACACAGTGTCCCTGCACACAGTGTCCCCGCACACAGTGTCCCCGCACACAGTGTCCCAGCACACAGTGTCCGCACACAGTGTCCCCGCACACAGTGTCCCCGAACACAGTGTCCCTGCACACAGTGTCCCTGCACACAGTGTCCCCGCACACAGTGTCCCCGCACACAGTGTCCCCGAACACAGTGTTCCCGCACACAGTGTCCCCGCACACAGTGTCCCCGCTCTCCGTGTCCCCCACTCCGTGTCTCCGCACACAGTGTCCCCGCCCACAGTGTCCCCGCACTCCGTGTCCCTGCACACAGTGTCCCCGCACACAGTGTCCCCGCACACAGTGTCCCTGCACACAGTGTCCCTGCACACAGTGTCCCCGCACACAGTGTCCCCGCACACAGTGTCCCCGAACACAGTGTTCCCGCACACAGTGTCCCCGCACACAGTGTTCCCGCACTCAGTGTCCCCGCACTCCGTGTCCCTGCACACAGTGTCCCCGCACACAGTGTCCCCGCACACAGTGTCCCCGCACACAGTGTCCCCGCACACAGTGTCCCCGCTTACAGTGTCCCTGCACACAGTGTCCCTGCACACAGTGTCCCTGCACACAGTGTCCCCGCACTCCGTGTCCCTGCACACAGTGTCCCTGCACACAGTGTCCCTGCACACAGTGTCCCCGCACACAGTGTCCCCGCACACAGTGTCCCAGCACACAGTGTCCCCGCACACAGTGTCCCCGCACACAGTGTCCCCGCATTCCGTGTCCCCGCACACAGTGTCCGCACTCCGTGTCCCCGCACTCCGTGTCCCCGCACAAAGGTGTCCCCGCACACAGTGTCCCCGCACACAGTGTCCCTGCACACAGTGTCCCCGCACACAGTGTCCCCGCACACAGTGTCCCCGCACACAGTGTCCCCGCACACAGTGTCCCCGCACTCCGTGTCCCCGCACTCCGTGTCTCCGCACACAGTGTCCCCGCACACAGTGTCCCCGCACACAGTGTCCCCGCACACAGTGTCCCCGCATTCCGTGTCCCCGCACTCCGTGTCCCCGCACACAGTGTCCCTGCACACAGTGTCCCCGCACACAGTGTCTCCGCACACATTGTCCCGGCACACAGTGTCCCCGCACACAGTGTCCCCGCTCTCCGTGTCCCCGCACTCCATGTCTCCGCACACAGTGTCCCCGCACACAGTGTCCCCGCACACAGTGTCCCCGCACTCCGTGTCCCTGCACACAGTGTCCCCGCACACAGTGTCCCCGCACACAGTGTCCCCGCACACAGTGTCCCTGCACACAGTGTCCCTGCACACAGTGTCCCTGCACACAGTGTCCCCGCACACAGTGTCCCCGCACACAGTGTCCCCGAACACAGTGTTCCCGCACACAGTGTCCCCGCACACAGTGTCCCCGCACTCCGTGTCCCCGCACTCCGTGTCCCTGCACACAGTGTCCCCGCACACAGTGTCCCCGCACACAGTGTCCCCGCACACAGTGTCCCTGCACACAGTGTCCCCGCACACAGTGTCCCCGCACACAGTGTCCCCGCACACAGTGTCCCCGCACACAGTGTCCCCGCACACAGTGTCCCTGCACACAGTGTCCCCGCACACAGTGTCCCCGCACTCCGTGTCCCCGCACACAGTGTCCCCGCACACAGTGTCCCCGCACTCAGTGTCCCCGCTATCCGAGTCCCCGCACTCCGTGTCCTCGCACTACGTGTCCCCGCACACAGTCTACCCGCACACAGTGTCCCCGCACTCAGTGTCCCCGCACACAGTGTCCCCGCACACAGTGTCCCCACTCTCCGTGTCCCCGCACTCCGTGTCTCCGCACACAGTGTCCCCGCACACAGTGTCCCCGCACACAGTGTCCCCGCACTCCGTGTCCCCGCACTCCGTGTCCCTGCACTCCGTGTCCCTGCACACAGTGTCCCCGCACTCAGTGTCCCCGCACTCCGTGTCCCTGCACACAGTGTCCCTGCACACAGTGTCCCCGCACACAGTGTCCCCGCACACAGTGTCCCCGCACACAGTGTCCCCGCACTCCGTGTCCCCGCACTCCGTGTCCCCGCACAAAGTGTCCCTGCACACAGTGTCCCCGCACACAGTGTCCCTGCACACAGTGTCCCCGCACACAGTGTCCCTGCACACAGTGTCCCCGCACACAGTGTCCCTGCACACAGTCTCCCTGCACACAGTGTCTCCGCACACAGTGTCCCCGCACACAGTGTCCCCGCACACAGTGTCCCCGCATTCCGTGTCCCCGCTTTCCGTGTCCCCGCACACAGTGTCCCCGCACACAGTGTCCCTGCACACAGTGTCCCTGCACAGAGTGTCCCCGCACACAGTGTCCCCGCACACAGTGTCCCCGCACACAGTGTCCCCGCACACAATGTCCCCGCACTCCGTGTCCCCGCACACAGTGTCCCCGCACACAGTGTCCCCGCACTCCGTGTCTCTGCACACAGTGTCCCCGCACACAGTGTCCCCGCACACAGTGTCCCCGCACACAGTGTCCCCGCACACAGTGTCCCCGCACACAGTGTCCCCGCACACAGTGTCCCCGCACACAGTGTCCCCGCACACTGTGTCCCCGCACTCCCTTTCGCCGCACTCCGTGTCCCTGCACACAGTGTCCCCGCACACAGTGTCCCCGCACACAGTGTCCCTGCATACAGTGTCCCCGCACACAGTGTCCCCGCACAAAGTGTCCCCGCACACAGTGTCCCCGCACACAGTGTCCCCGCTCTCCGTGTCCCCGCACTCCGTGTCTCCGCACACAGTGTCCCTGCACACAGTGTCCCTGCACACAGTGTCCACGCACACAGTGTCCCCGCACACAGTGTCCCCGCACTCCGTGTCTCCGCACTCCGTGTCCCCGCACTCAGTGTCCCTGCACACAGTGTCCCCGCACACAGTGTCCCCGCACTCCGTGTCCCTGCACACAGTGTCCCCGCACACAGTGTCCCCGCACACAGTGTCCCCGCACACAGTGTCCCTGCACACAGTGTCCCTGCACACAGTGTCCCTGCACACAGTGTCCCCGCACACAGTGTCCCTGCACACAGTGTCCCCGCACACAGTGTCCCTTCACACAGTGTCCCCGCACACATTGTCCCCGCACTCCGTGTCCCTGCACACAGTGTCCCCGCACACAGTGTCCCCGCACACAGTGTCTCCGCACACAGTGTCCCCGCACACAGTGTCCCCGCACACAGTGTCCCCGCATTCCGTGTCCCCGCTCACAGTGTCCCCGCACACAGTGTCCTCGCACACAGTGTCCCTGCACACAGTGTCCCTGCACACAGTGTCCCTGCACACAGTGTCCCTGCACACAGTGTCCCTGCACACAGTGTCCCCGCACACAGTATCCCCGCACTCCGTGTCCCCGCACACAGTGTCCCTGCACACAGTGTCCCCGCACACACTGTCCCCGCACACAGTGTCCCCGCATTTCGTGTCCCCGCACACAGTGTCCCCGCATTCCGTGTCCCCGCACTCCGTGTCTTCGCACACAGTGTCCCCGCACACAGTGTCCCCGCATTCCGTGTCCCTGCACACAGTGTCCCTGCACACATTGTCCCCGCACACAGTATCCCTGCACACAGTGTCCCCGCACTCCGTGTCCCCGCACACAGTGTCCCCGCATACCGTGTCCCCGCACAAAGTGTCCCTGCACACAGTGTCCCCGCACACAGTGTCCCCGCACTCCGTGTCCCCGCACACAGTGTCCCTGCACACAGTGTCCCCGCACACACTGTCCCCGCACACAGTGTCCCCGCATTCCGTGTCCCCGCACACAGTGTCCCCGCATTCCGTATCCCCGCACTCCGTGTCTCCGCATTCCGTGTCCCCGCACTCCGTGTCCCCGCACACAGTGTCCCCGCATTCCGTGTCCCCGCACAAAGTGTCCCTGCATACAGTGTCCCCGCACACAGTGTCCCCGCACTCCGTGTCCCCGCACACAGTGTCCCCGCACACAGTGTCCCCGCATTCCGTGTCCCCGCACACAGTGTCCCCGCACACAGTGTCCCCGCACTCCGTGTCCCCGCACACAGTGTCCCCGCACTCCGTGTCCCCGCACTCCGTGTCTCCGCACACAGTGTCCCTGCACACAGTGTCCCTGCACACAGTGTCCCTGCACACAGTGTCTTTGCACACATTGTCCCCGCACACAGTGTCCCCGCACACAGTGTCCCCGCACACAGTGTCCCCGCACACAGTATCTCCGCACACAGTGTCCCCGCACACAGTGTCCCCGCACTCCGTGTCCCCGCACAAAGTGTCCCCGCACACAGTGTCCCCGCACACAATGTCCCCGCACTCCGTGTCTCCGCACACCGAGTGCCCGCACTCCGTGTCCCTGCACACAGTGTCCCCGCACACAGTGTCCCCGCACACAGTGTCCCTGCACACAGTGTCCCTGCACACAGTGTCCCCGCACACAGTGTCCCCGCACACAGTGTCCCCGAACACAGTGTCCCAGCACACAGTGTCCCCGCACACAGTGTCCCCGCACACAGTGTCCCCGCATTCCGTGTCCCCGCTCACAGTGTCCCCGCATTCCGTGTCCCCGCACACAGTGTCCCCGCATTCCGTGTCCCCGCACTCCGTGTCTCCGCACACAGTGTCCCCGCACACAGTGTCCCCGCACACAGTGTCCCCGCACACAGTGTCCCTGCACACAGTGTCCCCGCACTAAGTGTCCCCGCAAACAGTGTCCCCGCACACAGTGTCCCCGCTTACAGTGTCCCTGCACACAGTGTCCCTGCACACAGTGTCCCTGCACACAGTGTCCCCGCACTCCGTGAACCTGCACACAGTGTCCCTGCACACAGTGTCCCCGCACACAGTGTCCCCGCACACAGTGTCCCAGCACACAGTGTCCCTGCACACAGTGTCCCTGCACACAGTGTCCCTGCACACAGTGTCCCTGCACACAGTGTCCCTGCACACAGTGTCCCTGCACACAGTGTCCCCGCACACAGTATCCCCGCACTCCGTGTCCCCGCACACAGTGTCCCTGCACACAGTGTCCCCGCACACACTGTCCCCGCACACAGTGTCCCCGCATTTCGTGTCCCCGCACACAGTGTCCCCGCATTCCGTGTCCCCGCACTCCGTGTCTTCGCACACAGTGTCCCCGCACACAGTGTCCCCGCATTCCGTGTCCCTGCACACAGTGTCCCTGCACACATTGTCCCCGCACACAGTATCCCTGCACACAGTGTCCCCGCACTCCGTGTCCCCGCACACAGTGTCCCCGCACACAGTGTCCCTGCACACAGTGTCCCCGCACACAGTGTCCCCGCACACAGTGTCTCCGCACACAGTGTCCCCGCACACAGTGTCCCCGCACACAGTGTCCCCGCATTCCGTATCCCCGCTCACAGTGTCCCCGCACACAGTGTCCTCGCACACAGTGTCCCTGCACACAGTGTCCCTGCACACAGTGTCCCTGCACACAGTGTCCCTGCACACAGTGTCCCTGCACACAGTGTCCCCGCACACAGTATCCCCGCACTCCGTGTCCCCGCACACAGTGTCCCTGCACACAGTGTCCCCGCACACACTGTCCCCGCACACAGTGTCCCCGCATTTCGTGTCCCCGCACACAGTGTCCCCGCATTCCGTGTCCCCGCACTCCGTGTCTTCGCACACAGTGTCCCCGCACACAGTGTCCCCGCATTCCGTGTCCCTGCACACAGTGTCCCTGCACACATTGTCCCCGCACACAGTATCCCTGCACACAGTGTCCCCGCACTCCGTGTCCCCGCACACAGTGTCCCCGCATACCGTGTCCCCGCACAAAGTGTCCCTGCACACAGTGTCCCCGCACACAGTGTCCCCGCACTCCGTGTCCCCGCACACAGTGTCCCTGCACACAGTGTCCCCGCACACACTGTCCCCGCACACAGTGTCCCCGCATTCCGTGTCCCCGCACACAGTGTCCCCGCATTCCGTATCCCCGCACTCCGTGTCTCCGCATTCCGTGTCCCCGCACTCCGTGTCCCCGCACACAGTGTCCCCGCATTCCGTGTCCCCGCACAAAGTGTCCCTGCATACAGTGTCCCCGCACACAGTGTCCCCGCACTCCGTGTCCCCGCACACAGTGTCCCCGCACACAGTGTCCCCGCATTCCGTGTCCCCGCACACAGTGTCCCCGCACACAGTGTCCCCGCACTCCGTGTCCCCGCACACAGTGTCCCCGCACTCCGTGTCCCCGCACTCCGTGTCTCCGCACACAGTGACCCTGCACACAGTGTCCCTGCACACAGTGTCCCTGCACACAGTGTCTTTGCACACATTGTCCCCGCACACAGTGTCCCCGCACACAGTGTCCCCGCACACAGTGTCCCCGCACACAGTGTCCCCGCACACAGTGTCCCCGCACACAGTGTCCCCGCACTCCGTGTCCCCGCACAAAGTGTCCCCGCACACAGTGTCCCCGCACACAATGTCCCCGCACTCCGTGTCTCCGCACACCGAGTACCCGCACTCCGTGTCCCTGCACACAGTGTCCCCGCACACAGTGTCCCCGCACACAGTGTCCCTGCACACAGTGTCCCTGCACACAGTGTCCCCGCACACAGTGTCCCCGCACACAGTGTCCCCGAACACAGTGTCCCAGCACACAGTGTCCCCGCACACAGTGTCCCCGCACACAGTGTCCCCGCACACAGTGTCCCCGCATTCCGTGTCCCCGCTCACAGTGTCCCCGCATTCCGTGTCCCCGCACACAGTGTCCCCGCATTCCGTGTCCCCGCACTCCGTGTCTCCGCACACAGTGTCCCCGCACACAGTGTCCCCGCACACAGTGTCCCCGCACACAGTGTCCCTGCACACAGTGTCCCCGCACTAAGTGTCCCCGCAAACAGTGTCCCCGCACACAGTGTCCCCGCTTACAGTGTCCCTGCACACAGTGTCCCTGCACACAGTGTCCCTGCACACAGTGTCCCCGCACTCCGTGAACCTGCACACAGTGTCCCTGCACACAGTGTCCCCGCACACAGTGTCCCCGCACACAGTGTCCCAGCACACAGTGTCCCCGCACACAGTGTCCCCGCACACAGTGTCCCCGCACACAGTGTCCCCGCATTCCTTGTCCCCGCACACAGTGTCCGCACTCCGTGTCCCCGCACTCCGTGTCCCCGCACAAAGGTGTCCCCGCACATAGTGTCACCGCACACAGTGTCCCTGCACACAGTGTCCCCGCACACAGTGTCCCCGCACACAGTGTCCCCGCACACAGTGTCCCCGCACACAGTGTCCCTGCACACAGTGTCCCTGCACACAGTGTCCCCGCACACAGTGTCCCCGCACACAGTGTCCCCGCACACAGTGTCCCTGCACACAGTGTCCCTGCACACAGTGTCCCTGCACACAGTGTCCCCGCACACAGTGTCCCCGCACTCCGTGTCCCTGCACACAGTGTCCCCGCACACAGTGTCCCCGCACTCCGTGTCCCTGCACACAGTGTCCCCGCACACAGTGTCCCCGCACATAGTGTCCCCGCACACAGTGTCCCCGCACACAGTGTCTCCGCACACAGTGTCTCCGCACACAGTGTCCCCGCACACAGTGTCCCCGCACACAGTGTCCCCGCACACAGTGTCCCCGCACACAGTGTCCTCGCACACAGTGTCCCCGCACTCCGTGTCCCCGCACACAGTGTCCCTGCACACAGTGTCCCCGCACACAGTGTTTCCTCACACAGTGTCCCCGCACAAAGTGTCCCCGCACTCCGTGTCCCCGCACACAGTGTCCCCGCACACAGTGTCCCCGCACACAGTGTCCCCGCACACAGTGTCCCCGCACACAGTGTCCCCGCACACAGTGTCCCCACACACAGTGTCTCCGCACACAGTGTCCCCGCACACAGTGTCCCTGCACACAGTGTCCCTGCACACAGTGTCCCTGCACACAGTGTCCCTGCACACAGTGTCCCCGCACACAGTGTCCCCGCATTCCGTGTCCCTGCACACCGATTCCCCGCACACAGTGTCCCGGCACACAGTGTCCCCGCACTCCGTGTCCCCGCACACAGTATCCCCGCATTCCGTGTCCCCGCACACAGTGTCCCCGCACACAGTGTCCCTGCACACAGTGTCCCTGCACACAGTGTCCCTGCACACAGTGTCCCTGCACACAGTGTCCCCGCACACAGTGTCCCCGCACACTGTGTCCCCGCACACAGTGTCCCCGCACACAGTGTTACTGCACACAGTGTCCCTGCACACAGTGTCCCACACACAGTGTCCCCGCACACAGTGTCCCCGCACACAGTGTCCCCGCACACAGTGTCCCCGCACACAGTGTCCCCGCTTTCCGTGTCCCCGCACACAGTGTCCCCGCACACAGTGTCCCTGCACACAGTGTCCCTGCACACAGTGTCCCTGCACACAGTGTCCCTGCACACAGTGTCCCTGCACAGAGTGTCCCCGCACACAGTGTCCCCGCACACAGTGTCTCCGCACACAGTGTCCCCGCACACAATGTCCCCGCACTCCGTGTCCCCGCACACAGTGTCCCCGCACACAGTGTCCCCGCACACAGTGTCTCCGCACACAGTGTCCCCGCACACAATGTCCCCGCACTCCGTGTCCCCGCACACAGTGTCCCCGCACACAGTGTCCCCGCTCTCCGTGTCTCTGCACACAGTGTCCCCGCACACAGTGTCCCCGCATACAGTGTCCCCGCACACAGTGTCCCCGCACACAGTGTCCCCGCACACAGTGTCCCCGCACACAGTGTCCCCGCACACAGTGTCCCCGCACACAGTGTCTCCGCACACAGTGTCTCCGCACACAGTGTCCCCGCACACAGTGTCCCTGCACACAGTGTCCCTGCACACAGTGTCCCTGCACACAGTTTCCCTGCACACAGTGTCCCTGCACACAGTGTCCCTGCACACAGTGTCCCTGCACACAGTGTCCCTGCACACAGTGTCCCCGCACACAGTGTCCCCGCACACTGTGTCCCCGCACACAGTGTCCCCGCACACAGTGTTACTGCACACAGTGTCCCTGCACACAGTGTCCCACACACAGTGTCCCCGCACACAATGTCCCCGCACTCCGTGTCCCCGCACACAGTGTCCCCGCACACAGTGTCCCCGCTCTCCGTGTCTCTGCACACAGT